>PVJN01003702.1:0-97980 GCA_004026805.1 Lasiurus borealis
AGCTCTCTAATCCGGTGAGAGGCAGGGGGGCTTAGTGGCTGTTTTCACCTTGTCTTCTGCTCCTGCTAACGTGTTCCTAGCAACGTGAAGTGCTGAACCTCCACGTAACCAGCGATCCTTCCCTTCCTTGTTCACGTACAGGTGAAAGGAAAGCTGGAAGAGGATGCCCCAAACCATCAATAACCGCTAGCCCCTGTCACAGATCGCGCTCCAGCCCGTCCCCTCTGGATGAGACCACGGCGGCCCAGAGAGGTGAAGTGACAAGACTGAGGCCACACAGCGGTGGGTGGCAGAGCCCCCACGGGGACCAGGAACTTCCCCACCCCAAGTGCAGGGCCTCCCTCATCCGTGTGGGAGCTGGAACGCGTTGCCAGGTGCGGAAATGCCGAGAGCGCAGATGCCACAGCCCCAGCAGACGCGCCGCTCCATAGCCAGCCAGCGGAGTTAACCGCCGTCACCTCTCCCTGAGCGCTTGCTACGTGCTACATGCTACGTGCTTGGGTAAAGGCTGTGCGTGGTTATTTCCACTCATGCTCACCGCCACAAGGAGTGGCTTCTATGACTGTTTCACCGATGCAGAGAGCCTAGGTAACCTGCCCCGTCTCGTGGCACATAATGGGCAGCCCCTTGACCCTTCCACTCGACTGCCCTCTCTTATGCTCAGCTCTCTGTCAGGAGCCTGTAGCGAACCAGCCAGGGCGGAAGTACAGTCCCTGAAAGTGATCTAAAGGGGGATGGGAGGGAGCTGATGAGTGCCTGAGGCATGACCAAGACTCTCTTGTCATGCAGTGTCACCTAAACCCCAGGGCACACCCATGCTCTCTCATTCCATGGCCAGAGAGGCACTCATATACACAGGAGTCCACGGAGCAGGTGGCGCTGGGTCTGAGGGTGGGGTGTGTGTGTGTGTGTGTGTGTATGTGTGTGTGTGTGTGTGTGTAAGGGGTGTGTGTGTGTGTGTGTGTGTGTAAGGGGGGTGGTGGTAAGACCAATCAAGGCCTCACAGTGGCCCTGGGATTTGTGACAGTTCCACCCATTATCAATCCTTTGTAGCCTAACTGTGTCTCTCCATGGTGGTCAGCAGGGCAATGTGGCCTGTGGAAGACAGAAGGGCTTTGCAGTGACACGGGCACGCCTTCGAGTCCTCATGCCATTGTATCTGTTGTAGCAATTTCAGGAATATAGGAATATAGGAATATGAGCTTCAGAAATAGATTTAATAATGATTCTCTCTGCAGGACCGGTGTGAAGGTTCAGTCTCGGCATGGAGGCCCAGTGCCCAGTGTGGCACCGATTCTTAGCGATGTGGGCTATCTGGGAAAGGAATTTACTCTCCGAGCTCTAGTTCTCTCATCTATGAAATGGGAGTATAGAGGCGGGAGGTATTCTAAGTGGAGAAAAGCACAGAACCCGGATCAGGTTGCCTGGATTTGATTCCTGGTTCTTTCACTACGGAGTTGCATGATATTGGGCAATTTATCCTCTGGAGCACGAGTTTCACATCTGAGGACAGTAATAATCATCGTAGCTACCCTGTGGGGTTGTTAGAGTCTCAGACAGTGAGGTGTAAAGTGCTCGGAGCAGCCCCTGGCACTCCATGTGCGAGCTGCGATTATTACGGTGAAGAGTGCTGAGGGGCTGTACAGAGTACAGTGGTACCTCGAGATACGAGTGCCCTAACATACGAGATTTCTGAGATACGAGCCGTCCAGCGAGCGATTTTTTGCTTTGAAATACGAGCAACAGTTGAGATAGGAGTCATCGCGGGGATCAGCCGGCTGCACACAACCCACCAGTTTACCGCGACTCGAGCGTCTCATAGTTTCCCACGCCTCAAGGTTACGGAACGAATCAAACTCGTATCTCGAGGTACGACTGTATACTCAGCAAACTTGTAAGTGTCTGCTGCTTTCAGGTGCGCATCCCTCCCCATGTCTTCTGCAACAGAACCATTCTTCCCTCCAAGACACCTTCCCATGCCCGCACACTCTCCTCCCCAAACAAGGTGACTCAGACTTCTCCACCCACAGCATCGCATCTCATTGCAACATGGACATGTGACCAAATTAGGCAATCTGCAGGACTACTCCTCCCCTGACGCCCACCACCCACGGGCACCGTCCCCACCCCCACCCCACATAGATGAGGCCCCTCAGAGTCTTCTGCTTCGGGTTGCCATCATGCGTGCTGTCCCAAGGGATGGGGAGAGGGAGGTGGGGTCCAATGACATCATCGAACCCCTGGGTCCAGTTGTCCCTAAAGCCCCCCGACCCCACGCAACTACCAGTGGACTCCTCAGGCATATAGACATATTTCCTCCGTGGGTTAGACCCACTTCAGTGGCATTTCTGTCACTGACTAGTTAACATTACTGTTAGAGCAGCAAAGGCTCTCCTTAGAGATTATGTCTCTACTATCAACACTCCAAACATGTTTAATTACATGTCCATAGCTTTTCCAAAAGGTTTTTTTTTTAAAACATTGAATACAAAGCAGTTTTTGTTTATAGATCTAATAAGAAAAGGGTGCATCCGGACTGCATCGTATCTCACATGCACACAGAAGAGACAGCCACACGGAATCCACGTTTGGCATCCCCAGAAAATGGCTATGGAGCGACAGTGCTCTTTTCAAACCGAGCCAGTGGCATACGTATCCACACTCGTGATTGCACATTTATCGATTTATAATTTGTACCCTGCTTACTTCCGCAAAGGCCACGGAGTGGCTGACGAAATAAGACAAAGACACAACAGGGCCATTAGGGAAAATCAAAGAGCAGGCCCGGAGAGAAAACGCGATGGCTGACGAGAGCCCCAACCCAGGTTAACGCAGCTGCTTCGGTGAGAAATACTTTACTTGGCTCTTAGCTCCCTGGCAGTCAGTCACAATGTGTCACGACGGGCACGGAGAACTGGGCATCCTTCACGTCCTCAGCTCAATACCCGCGGCCGACGCCAGGCTGGAGAAAGCACCGGGACAAGCCTACTGAATCCGTGAATGAGTGCGGAACAAGCCTACTGAATACATGCGTGAGTGCGGGACAAGCCTACTG
The DNA here is from genome assembly GCA_004026805.1 of Lasiurus borealis. Classification (NCBI taxonomy): domain Eukaryota; kingdom Metazoa; phylum Chordata; class Mammalia; order Chiroptera; family Vespertilionidae; genus Lasiurus; species Lasiurus borealis. Next base: position 3,056 of record PVJN01003702.1, read on the forward strand.
AATACATGAATGAGTGCAGGACAAGCCTACTGAATACATGTGTGAGTGCGGGACAAGTCTACTGAATACATGTGTGACTGTGGGACAAGCCTACTGAATCCATGCGTGAGTGCAGGACAAGCCTACTGAATACATGAATGAGTGCAGGACAAGCCTACTGAATACATGAATGAGTGCAGGACAAGCCTACTGAATACATGAGTGAGGGCGGGACAAGCCTACTGAATACATGAGTGAGGGCGGAACAAGCCTACTGAATACATGAGTGTGGGAGAAGCCTACTGAATACATGCGTGAGTGCGGGACAAGCCTGCTGAATACATAAAGTGAGTTCGGGACAAGCCTACTGAATCCATGAGTGAGTGTGGAACAAGACTACTGAAGACATGTGTGAGTGCGGGACTAGCCTACTGAATCCATGCGTGAGTGCGGGACAAGCCAACTGAATACATGAGAGAGTGCGGGACAAGCCTATTGAATACATGCGTGAGTGCGGGAGTGAATGGCAGATAGAGAACCAGAGCGCGCTGAGAGCACTGTTTCTGTCCTTCGCCCTGTGCCACGCATCTGTTCACGCACCATTCAGGAGTGCCTGTGCAGGCCGCACGCTGCCGGGTCGGATCTGGAGCAGGCTGGGTACCAGAGTGAGTCAGACGCCATCCCTGCCTTCCCGGGGCGGCTCTCTGGCTTGAAGGAAAAGCTCAGAGCAGTATCTGCCAGTGTTCACAGCAACTCCTCGTTCCTTCCCTGCTCCCCCAGAAACAAGGTCAGAAACCACGGCTGGGAAAATGCGAGGCGTGGGAGGAACAACAGTTGTCTCGGTGATTACACTTAGACAGCACTTTACACCCCAGAAACACACACACACCGTTCCTTCATGGGGTACTCACAGCTCCTGCTGAGGTAGTAGAAGAGGAGGGGGTGTCTCCTTTTCCCTGATGAGCATTCTTAAGACACAGAAGGGAAAGTGACTCTCCCAACCTCTCTCAGAAAGTGGCAGATGGGACAGTAGCCTGGGCTGTCCCACACCCCATGCTGCCCGCCTGGGTGTGCCCCCCGGAGCTCAGAAACAAGTTATCATCACCCAGAATGCTCCTCTGCCAGGATCCAGACCAGCCCTAAACCATATGGGCATCCCCTGATGGTGTGGAGATGACCGGTCTCGTGAGCAATACCAGCCCCCAACATCCTGCAGTGACTAGAACACGCAGACCCCACTGGCTCAGAGCCTCCCAGCAGCCCCAGCCCCAGGCACCTTCTGTACCCCTAGACAGTGATGCTGAGGTTACAGGTGAGTGGCCGATAGTCCGCACTGTTTAGCTGGGGCAGGTGGATCAGGCACGAAGCGGTGCTGGGTGGGGAGATGGCTATCAGGGGAGCATTTCAGGGAAGAACTACGCCGAGGAGAGGAAATTCAAAGTCAGGGGCATTCTGCTGTGTGTCCGCTTGGTGTTGCTTATCCGGTCCTGCTAGCCACACATCGTACTTGGTCCACCCTCACGCCCATAAAAGCGGGTGCAGAGCTAAAGAGGAGAAAGAGAAGCATCGCCTTCCCCACATTTAGCGAAGTCGGCCCAGTGGCCTGAGCCAGGAAAATGGAGTCCAGGGCAGGAGATACCTCGACCGAGGATGGTGTGTCCCAGAGAAGGCAAGAGCGGCCGCTGTCCCGATGACACACCGGCCAACGCTGGTTCTTGTTCCAACAAAGAGCCCTTTAAAACGCGTGTATGCATATCGTCTTGCTGTGTGTAACATGTAGAGAGAGATTCCTAACTCCCAACTCATTCCTGAGTGCACACACCAACATGTGTTTCGCATTTCCCCATTTATCCCGGAAAGGATACGCGTTGTATTAAGCGCACAGCCCCTGCGAACGGGGACGGTGGCCACCACTTTGGCACCTCCCCAGCAGAGTCAGAGTCTCCCCGGCCAGGCTGTAAATTTCCCTGCCTGCCTGCGAAGCGGCCAGACATGGCGCAGCTCCATGCAGACCGGTTCACCCCATAACATACCCTCGTCAATGCCAGCAGCACTTCCAGCTCAAAGCGAGGGAGCCGCTCGCTGCCAATATAGTGAGCACCTGCCTCATGCCCCCCGCCCTGCATCACAGTCCCCTTCTGGCTGGGGCTCTCTGGTTCCCGAGCTTCCAAACTCACACTGAACCAATGCACAGAGGCCTCTCCAATGCGTCCCTCCTCAGGACATCCTGGATCTTTCCAGAAGACAAAGCAAAACGCAAGGTGCTTCTTTCCCCACAAAATCACAGACCTCCAGACCCAGGGCCATGGTGGGCAACAGGCAGCAGGCAGGACTGGTCAGACCAGCAAGGTGGTGACGTTGAAATGCTAAGTCCAAACCCATGCCCCCTGGGGCACTACCACGACTGCCTGCCCCCACTGGCCACATAGGCCACCAACCTCTGAAGGAAGGGGACAACCCTTCCCTGGAGGGGACCGTGGGGCACAGTACATAGATACTCTGCTCCAGGTCTCCCCGAGTGAGGCCCGATCACCAGGTTCCACAGAGCCCGGGGCTCCACACACGAGGGCAGCCCCAGTCTCCGCATAACCAAAGCCAGGCCAGAGAAGACAGTTCCACGCTACTCACAGTCTGGTGAGCTTCGGTGTGCTCTGGAAAAGCAATTCTGGAAGGACTTGCAGCTTATTCTTGTTCAGACGCCTAAAGAGGGGAAAAAAAAAGAATTAAAGCATATCAAGGGGGCATTAAATGGGATCAAATGTGTTATTCACAGACATTACTTCAATCAATCAATCCATCCATCAATAGGCATCAGGAGACTTTCTAGATCAGTGGATGTGGGAGGCTCAGCACGTGTAAGGCAAACTCCACCTTGCGGGGCTTGCAAGGTCAATCAAGTTGGAGATGTAAGGCCAAGGTCCTTGGAAAGCAAGGACAGAGCATGCGCCCGGCCCCTCCCCATCACCAGCTTAGGAGAGACGCCACGAAGGGATCGCAACATTCTTTCCCACGGAGCCCAGACAAGCCTCTGAATTTTTCTCACCACACGCTCCAGATAGCTATAGCCGAGCGTGTGAAATGGGTCCCTAAAAAGAAATAACTGAACAGAAAATATTCCAGATCCTAAGTGGTGAGGGGGGCAGAGGGATAGGCCGCAGTTGCTATGGGAACAGTGAAGAGGGTGAGGAAGATCATCATGGATTCAGGGGCCCAAGGGAATGCCTGCCAGCCTGGCTCTTCGGACCAGAGCAAGGAGGGCTGCATTTGACTTTTGTGGGCACCTTCCTCCATAAACAAACAGAAAAACAAACAAACAAATCCTATATAATAAAGAGCTAATATGCAAATGGTCATCACGCCCTCAAGCTGCCACACCATAAGGGCTCAGACACTCAACACTGAGGAGAGAGGAATGGGGACCAGCCAGGCACCATTGAGCCTGTGAGAGAGGAATGGGGACTAGCCAAGCTGTGGCCTGGGAGAGGGACAAGCTGCCTGCCCTGTGGTCCTGGGTGCCAGCAGCTGTACCTGTGGTCCAGGAGAAGGACAAGCCACTCCCCCGAGGTCCTGGGTGTCTGCCCGGGTGAAGCAGCACACCCACAGTCCTCCTGTGTCCCAGGTGCGGGGTGAGGCAGAAGCAGTTAAGGGCTATCAGGCCAGCAGGGGAGCAGTTAGGGGCACTCAGGCAGTCAGGCAGGCAGAGGCAGTTAGGGGCAATTAGGCAGGCAGGCAAGCAGTTAGGAACCAACAGTCCTGTATTGTGAAAGGCTGTCGGACATCTCCCGAGGGGTCCCAGATTGGAGAGGGTGCAGATGGGATGAGAAACCTTCCCCCCTTGCATGAGTTTCATGCACCAAGCCTCTAGTGTGTGGGTACACATATATACATGTATACACATACATATACATATTATACATATATATTTTGCTATGTTGATAGAAAAACAAATATATTCGTATTCTATATTATAACATGTACTCTGATCTGAAAGCTCCTATTTTTTCTTCTAAGTTTAGAAGAAATGAAGACATTTTCATGGATCCCTAAAATTATTGCTAACCCTGGGCCCTGTCCCCACCATGCCTCATGCCACAGGTGGCCCTGGGTCAGGGACCACAGTCTAGGTGGGCGGTGTGCCTGGAGGTAAAACTCTGCCCAGGCGGGATGCCCCTTTTTGGACGGTGGCAGCAGAGCCACACTCTCTCCTAGGAATGGTCGGCGCTAATGCCACAGAAAATAAGGCATCCGCGTTTCAGACAGTCGCCGGGCCTGGTGGTGGCCTCCGTGCAGGCTGCTCTCCTGGGAGCGTGGGCCTCAGGAGTCCCGATCTCATGCTCCCAACCCTGCCTCTGCCCTAGCATCTCTGCCCAGTCTAGTCTGCGAATGCCTCCTCATCTCCTGCCCCCAGAACTCCCTGCAGGAGAAGTTCATGGCCTGGCTGCACGCTCCTCTCAGAGTGAACAGTGTATCCCTGGGGAAATGGCCGTCTCCCATTTGCCAGCTAAGCAAACTGGAGGGCTGGACAAATGAGCTGCTTCTCACCTGCTGACCCCAAAGCCCACGCTCCTCGCACCGCATCAAGCAGATGTATTTCCCTGAGTGGGATTCTGCTATTTCCCCCTTTCATGCCAGGTGAGGGCTGAAGACTTCAGGAAGACGGGGGACTAGAAGGAGGTCACAAAGGGCCAGGCATGTGAGGGGGGAGCATCTACGACCTCACAGAACAGGGCCGCTGTGAGCAGTGCGCTGCTCGGCCCGAGGGCGTCACGCTCTGGGCAGGTGTGAGCAGCGATGCTGTCCCCAGGCTCCTGACAGAAGCGGGACTGGAAACGCCCACCCATCGGCGACCTGTCTGCCCTGTCGCTGCACTTTATTTCTTTAAGAAGGTTAAATTTTATTTTTCGATTACAGCTTACATTGAACATTATTTTGCATAGTTTCAGGGGGACAGCATAGTGTTTAGGCAATCAAATACTTTACAAAGTGCTCCCCCCAATATTTTTAGCACCCAACTGGCACCAATCCAGGCTCTTTTAAATGTTTTATTTTCTTTATTTTTATTGTAGTAAAACAACAACAACAAATCATAGAACATACAGTTCACCATCTTAACCATTTTTAGGTGTCCAGTTCAGTAGTGTTAAGTATATTCACAATCTCGTGCAACAGATCTCCAGGACTGTCTTATAAAACTGAAACGCCATTCCCATTAAACAAGGCCCCATTCTCTCTCTCCCCCCCTCCCCTGCCCCCGTCCCAGTGCCTGGCAGCCACCATCCACCTTCCATCCCTGAGCATTGGACCAGAGCTCTTGGATCACTCCTGGTGTCTGCTCGTTGTGTGTTCCTCTCACTGAAGTGTAAAGAAAGGGTGTGTGTGGGGGGGGGCAGGGAAGAGCAGAATGAGGGAATCTAGTTCCTTCTTTAGAACAGCATCCGTGCCCATAGAGTCAGTGGTTAAGTCCCTTTCAATCACGTGTGAGCACTGGTCCTGGAAAGGGCATGAATGGTTAGGGCAGGGTTCATGTCTGGTTATATCATGTTCTTGCTAGGGGACTTGGGAATGGTTATCTAGCCCAGCGGTCAGCAAACTGCAGCTTGCGAGCCACATGTGGCTCTTTGGCCCCTGGAGTGTAGCTCTTCCACAAAATACCACGGCCTGGGCGAGTCTATTTTGAAGAAGTGGCGTTAGAAGAAGTTTAAGTTTAAAGAATTTGGCTCTCAAAGAACATTTCAATCGTTGTCCTGTTGATATTTGGCTCTGTGGCTAATGAGCTTGCCGACCACTGGTCTAGCCCATTGAGCTTCGGTTTTCCACCTGAAAAATAACCCTACTCACTGTGTTTCTGTAAGTCTTTTAAAAAACATGTTTTTGGTTGATTTTAGACAGGGAAGGGAGAGGGAGAGGGAGAGAGAAAGAGGGAGAGAGAGACATTGATTGACTGCCTTCCCACATGCCCCTTACCAGGGATTGAGCCCACAACCTGGGCATGTGCTTCTACTGGGAATTGAACCTGCGACCTTTCACTATGGGAATGACAATCAACTGAACCACACTGATCAGGGCAAGGTTGTAGAAAGCCTTCATGACACAGTGCATACAGAGTGGCTAGCAGGCGGTAGCCATCCAAATGGTGCTCATGGAGTCCTCACTGAATGTCAGATGCTGCACTGCTTGCTGGATGTGCAAGATCGTGAGCAGCAGAGTCAGAAGGTGGAGTCATTATTATCTATTATCGACATCTCATTGGTCAGAGCTGAGGCCTAGAGAAGCTGAGCACATTCCAGAAGGCCAGCGCCCTGGTCTGAACCACTCAGCAAACACAGCTATCTTCCCCTTTCCTTTTTGTCCCTCCCCTTCCTCTGTCCCCTTTATCCAGGGTTGCCACCTCTTCCATCCCAGCATCCCAGCCTGGACATCCATCCACCCTGAGTGCATTTCCCTCCCAGACCAGGACTCTCTTGCAGGGAGGTCCCTAAGGCCAGAGTTGGGTCTGTGTGTGGCTTCTTCTGAAACCACCCTCTATTGTCACAGCCACACAAAGCCCGGTGACAGTTACGCTCAGCAACCAGAACGCCAGTCGAAGCAAAAGTCCTCAAGTCCAGCCCACTGCTGCCCATGCGCTAAAAGCCAGAAGGCCAAGCCTGTGAGGGTGGAGCGTTTACGACCCACTTCCACCACTGCTGAGCACTGGCCTTCTGGAATGTGCTCAGCTTCTCTAGGCCTCAGCTCTGACCAACGAGATGCCGATAATAGATAATAATGACTCCTCCTTCTGACCCTGCTGCCTCCGATCCAGCACATCCAGCAAGTAGCGTAGCATCTGGCCTGCAGTTAGGACTCCATGAGCACCATTTGGATGGCTCCCGCCTGCTAGCCACTCTGTATGCACTGTGTCATTAAGACTCTCTACAACCTTACCCTGATCTGTGTGGTTCAGTTGACTGTCATTTCACATACTGAGAGGTCGCAGGTTCAGTTCCCAGAGTGGGAGCTAAAAATAAAACCAGCTTGGCTATAGGAAGGGAAGGAGTCATTTTCAGGTCTTTGCTGGACAAGAATAAAAACACAACCCAATGTAGCCGTTTGTGCTCTGCCTGCCTCTTCGAAAATCCTGAATGAGGAGTCGGAGGTGGCAGGGAGGCCGGGCCGGGCTGGGGTCTTCTTCCCGGGGCCTCGGGGTCTTTCCACTTGGGTGTGGGCGGGCCGCATGCAGGTCCTCCAGATCACAAAGAGGTCCACGCCCCTTTCCATTTGTAGTTAATTCGAGAAGTAATTCATGTTCGCTCAGTGAACCACGCTGGCCTGAAAAGTCTTCCTTGAGGAGCTGATGAAGGCTCGCAGCTGTACAAGGTGCACTTCTCGCGTGGCTGCTCTAAGCACAGCTCCTGAACAGGGAAGTGAACAGAATGGAGATGCCTTCCTCCTCAGAGGGACCGGTGACCACCGGGCTATCAACAGTGGCTTTTGGCCATGGTGCTTCCCATCACCACTCAAGCCATCTACTCCTCTGTCACCCTGGGCCGGAGTGGAATTCTCCTGCCGTAGTTCGAGCTGGAAATAAACTCATGATCTCTGGATGGAGAAGAGAACTGAAAGGGACCAGTATGAGGACAGACCTCAGGAGGACAGGAGAGGGGCCACAGGCCAGATCAGTGATGGGATAAAGCCCATGATGGGGCAGGATGCTGGGGGGTGGGGGGGATCCCAACTCCCTGTAAGGTCACACTATTCCTCAGCTTTCTTGCTGGGACAATTGGGAGCACCAAGGTCAAAAACCCACTGGCTGCTAGTTGCAAGGTCACTGCTTTTCGGCCTGAATTGGGAAGCTTCAATAAACAGAGCCTCCTGTTTACAGCACTGCTGATGACCTTCCTGGAGGTGCGTGGTGTAGGTGCTAATAAGAGGTTTATGCCACTAATTAGGTTTGCTCAATTCATTCCCTTATTTATCTGTTCAACCATCCAACCATTAATTTATCCATTCAACCTGCTACTATCTGTCCATCTATCCATACATCCACCCACCCACCCACTTATCCAACTATTTATTTATCTATCCATCTAAAATCCATCCATCTCTGCAGTCATTTTTCACTGTCAACGTATAAAATTAATATAATTTAGCTCCTTCCAACATCTGCATGAATAAAACGCAGATGAATAAGAATGTCAGATGGCAGTGGAGCAGACAGACATGAAAACAGGAAGTTACACCCGGATCTTGTTGGGAAAGTTATTGTGGGAGCACAGAGGAAGGGCGGCTACCCAGACCTGAGTGAAGGAAGGCTTCCCAAAGATGGTGGTTTAGGGTTTACTTACGAAGCATGATTGTGACTCTTCAGAAGAAAAGGAAGAATGTTCTAGACCTCCAGGGCAGTATGTGCATGGGTATGAGGGCTAGGAGACTGAGCAGCATTCGGGGAGCAGGCCTGCATTACTGGAATAGCAGGTGACTTGAGAAGCACAGGGATGCAGCTATAGAGCTGGACCATGGTCATATCACCAGGACACCTGTGGGTAATGACAAAGGATCTGGGCTTGGCTGCTTACTGAGAGCCATAGAAAAGGTGTGAGCAAGGGGATGATAATCTGGATTGGATTTTAGAAAGTTCTCGAGTAGCAGGAAGCCTGTTTTGAAAGAGGGTGAAAGTGGAAGCGAGGAGACCAGTTGAGAGAGCTCTTGAGTAATCACTGTGGCTGTGTGAGGACGTGGTGAGGAAGAGAGTGGTATTGGAGCTCAGGAGCTATACATGATGCATAATCAGCAGGGTTTTGTGACGGAATGCACATGAGGGTGGGAGGAGATACAGAACTGAGGTGCTAAAGGTGACCCGTGGGGCTACCGCTTGGGTAACTGATCAATGGAAATGACCCATCACTGCTGAAAGTAACAAGAAGGGAGGACTACCATGCAGAAGAGTCAAGATTTTTTTAAAAAATATATTTTATTGATTTTTTACAGAGAGGAAAGGAGAAGGATAGAGAGTTAGAAACATCAATGAGAGAGAGACATCGATCAGTCGCCTCCTGCAAGCCCCCTACTGGGGATGTGCCGCAACCAGGATACGTGCCCTTGACCGGAATCGAACCTGGGACCCCTCAGTCCACAGGTCGACGCTCTATCTACTGAGCCAAACTGGTTTCAGCAAGAGTCAAGATTTTTATGTCACAGGGGTCTCTCATATATGTTCTGACAACTAATAACAGTAGCCAGTAATAACACTAAGACCATGAGCCAGGCATTTTTAATCACTTTACCACCTCAATTAATTCCCCACTGACACACTCTGAGCTAGTACTCTTAGTCACCCCATAATCAGGAAACAGAGGCCTCAGAAGGTTAAGGCAGTTGCCCAAAGTCAAACCTGTCTGAAATGGTGGTGATGGGATTTGAACCCAGACACCTGATACTAAATCTGTGCTCTTTTTAAAAATATATATACTTTATTGATTTTTCACAGAGAGAAAGGAAGAGGAATAGAGAGTTAGAAACATCGATGAGAGAGAGTCATTGATCAGCTGCTTCCTGCATGCCCCCTTCTGGGGATGTGCTCGCAACCAAGATACATGCCCTTCACTGGAATCGAACTTGGGACCTTTCAGTCCAAAGGTCGATGCTCTATCCCCTGAGCCAAACCAGTTTTGGCTAAATCTGTGCTCTTAATTACGATAGATAATGGTGATATCTGAGTTAACCTTATACTGTCTCAATTTATGACCCAATTGTGAGTCTCATCTTCCCATTATGTCTTTAAGGTCCTTGAGAGTAGAAATACGTCTGTAATCTGCTTGGTGTCCCAACTTCAACTGACACAGCCCTCAGCAACCCAGGGGGCCTTGTTTCAATAAGGACCCACTGAATTCCATGAGTAAATCATAAAGTACAGGGGAGCCTGAAGAGTCAGTACCCTTCCTGGGCCAAGTGAGGGGAGCCACCTGCGTGGGGATGCACAGGACCCCCACAGGGCTAACGTGCTGGAGTCTGTCTGCAACGTCCAGAATCTTCTTAGAGAACGGGCTTCCAGACTCACGGGCCTTACTGGCAAGCCAGGCACGAAGAGGACAGGGCGCAATGCCTCTCCTCCCTCGGTGAGGGTAGGGGGAGAGGCTTCCAGAATAGAAGGAGACGCGGTATGTCAGCAGCAGGCCACGCACCACCACACAGCCAATCCCTTCCTTTTCTCTAGGGCCCAAGGGAAAGAGAGAGCCGAAGTGTGCTGACTCCCCAAAGTCACCAGGATTGTTTGCTTTAGTAATGAAATCAATTAGGTTTCCTTCCCTAGGAACTCTCCTAGGCAGCCTGAACGACTTCCTGGTCTACTGGTACTCTCAGCAACCCCAGCCGGCTAAGCAACAAAGGCCAAGCTGACTTTGTTATTCAGAGTAGAAGCTCTGCCCTTCCCCCCATTTCCCTGGCCCCCACATGGGGGAATGAAGAGGCCGCAGGCTTCCTGTGAGCTGGGACTTCAGGTGGGAAGGCCCAGGGATGATGGTAGAGGCACAGGGATGATGGTAGAGGTCCAGGACAAAGGCAGAACCAAACTGCAGAGGCCTCAATCCCAGCTCAGAGGTGCTGCCATCATCCGCGAGGGTGTACAGTGGTCATATCTGGGGAAGTCCGGGAGCAGAGTCAGAAGGGCAGAGAACCCTCATTTGGGGCTGTGTCCACAGTTGCTTGCCTTATCACCTGACAGCCTCAGATTTTCCTGGTTTCCAAGCCAACCACACAAATCAAAATCGGGTTATTCTTTTGCTGGGAAAATTTTCATAATGCAAATGGGATGTAACCTGATCGCCCTAGTAAGAAACCTGATTTGGGATGCTTGTTGGTTTTCACCACCGTGGGCCTCGGAAATATCCCCCACATGTGTGAGAAGAATGCCTGTGTGCCTCCACACCCATGACCACTTTAGCTGGGAGACTGGCTCTACTTTGCCATTAGGATTTCCTTTGAATTTTTATTTTTTGTTTATTTATTTATTTTTAATATATTTTATTGATTTTTTACAGAGAGGAAGGGAGAGAGATAGAAAGTCAGAAACATCTATGAGAGAGAGACATCTCAGCTGCCTCTTGCACGCCCCACTGTGGAGAGGTGCCCGCAAGCAAGGTACATGCCCCAACCGGAATCGAACCTGGGACCTTTCAGTCTGCAAGCCGACGTTCTATCCACTGAGCCAAACCGGTCTCGGCTATTTTTATTTTTTGATAGCAGTTTTATTGAGATCTAATAGGGTTTCTTTTAAATAGCAGCATGCCACAATTAATTTTGATGGTTTGGAAGCAAGTTGACTTAAGTCTTGTCTTTCACGGAATTCAGCATTGGCTGCATGACATTTAGGTTGGCTTATGCCAATTTTAAAAGTCTTTTATTTTAAATTAGTAACTTAAAAATGGCCTAATAGCAAATAAAAACCCTTATTTTTGACATTTCTGGAGGAGAAATAACTTTGATGTCATGGTCTAAAACTCTTGTCCCTATGCAGTTTTTTCCCCCTCATTGAAGTTGTTTAAGAGAATCCTTTTAAAAAATAAGTTAAAGTTTATTTTAGAAACACAATTCGTTCCGTAACCTTGAGGCGTGGGAAACTATGAGACGCTCGAGTCGAGGTAAACTGGTGGGTCGTGAGCAGCCGGCCGATCCTCGCCATTACTCCTATTTCAAATGTTGCTCGTATTTCAAAGCAAAAATCGCTCGCTGGACAGCTCGTATCCCACAAATCTCGTATGTTAGGGCACTCGTATCTCGAGGTACCACTGTATTATGTAATGACAAAACAGTATCTCATTGGATACCTGACAGGGTTGAATGGTTTAACCTCTGCAATGAGCTTTTTGTGTTTCTCAAAGACTCAATAAATGGTAGCTGTTGCAGCTGCTATCATCATCATCATCATCATCATCATCATCATCATCATCATCCTAGATGTTGTAGGAGGTCAGAAATACTGGAGATTTATTCCTCTGTTATAGAGGACTATGCTGGTCAGCAAGACTATTGACAGTAACAAATGAACTCCAAAATCTCATCAGGTTAACTCAGTAGATAACAGATTCAACGCTCACATAAAACACTGGCTCCATCTGGTAAGATGCTGTAGAGAACTGGTGATCTCCAAGGCCTAAGTGCCTGAGGAAGAGATGGAGGAAGGGGAGACACCAGCTCTTAACTTCCTTGAACTGCATGTCACTTCTGCTCTCCTTGTATTGGCTAGAACTAGTCACATGGCTAAACCTAACTGCAAAGGAAGCTGGGAAGTCTGCAGGGACACTTGAATATTTGGTGTGAACTATCATAATAACTGACTTGCTTTAGCATCAAAGCAATAAGTTTGATCTTTTTGTTCTTTTTGTTTCTCCCTTTCGTCTGTTTCTCTGTCAATATAGGGCACATATGGTGTGCTAAGGGCTGTGTGAGATTTTTAAACATTATCTCAATTTACCCTAAAGTGACTCTTGAAGTGAGAATTGTTATTGTAGTTATTTTACATTGTGTCCATAAGGCACAGAGAAGGTATGAAACTTGTCTGAAGTCACACAGCTAATAGCTAAGGTTTAGAGAGAGCTCTCTCTGACACCAAAATATGTGCTTTGAACATCTTCATCATTCTTCTTCCTTAACCCTTTGGTGCCTGATTGACCAGAAGGCCTTGCTTCAGTTCTCGGAGAAAGACCAGCAACCACGAATATTTGCCCATTTTATACCCTAAGAGATCGAGTTAAAGCGGTCTAGACAACTGGATCTGTGCCCCTCCTCCTTACCATCCGAAGCCCATTGAACGGTTTCAGAAGACGGCTCTGAAAGCCCCTGGAAATCACTGTCCTCGGGGCAGAAGGTGGAATTCTGAACCCTCTCTTAATTCACCTTCGTTTCCTGTTCCAACCTAAAGCGTCTTCCATGCAAAATTCCACCCAGGGCACTCTCAGTCCCAGCCAGCCCTTGCAGGTGGCTCTGTTCCTAGCTGTATGTACATCTTTCTAGAGAGCTCCGCGGTTTGCCAGGGATCTCACTTCGCTGGGATCCAACAAAGGATCAGGCATGAAAAGAAAACAAACACAACGACCTCTAAACAACCCTTTTGAACTTCCCCGCACCTCACATTGGACCAATTTTCTTCCAATTTCACGGTCGTTAAGGAGAAAGCGGAGCAGACCGGTGGCCCAAGCCTGCCTTGCCTCTGACCCCTGTCCCGGCGGCTGCTGTATGCCCAAACACGATCCAGAAGACCTTGGTTTCTAGGAGGAGAGCAGGGGGTGGGGGAAGAGGGGCAGGGGGCCTGTCTGGGCAGCTGCAGCAGGACGCTACTGGCTTTGCAGGGAATGAGCCACAGACCTTGCAGTCCTCTTGCTCCAGGACACAAGGCCTAAGTCATTTTTTAAAAAATATATTTTATTGATTTTTCACAGAGAGGAAGGGAGAGGGATAGAAAGTCAGAAACATCGATGAGAGAGAGACATCGATCAGCTGCCTCCTGCATGCCCCACAGTGGAGATGTGCCCACAAGCAAGGTAGATGCCTCCGACCGGAATCGAACCTGGGACCCTTCAGTTCGCAGGCGAACGCTCTATCCACTGAGCAAAACGGGTCTCGGCCTAAGTCATTTTTTCCTAAAACAACGTAGGGTACCCCAGGGGCTGTGACCAGCAGGCGACTTTATCTAGGACTAAAGTATGAGCAGGGGTCTCTAGGGATCCCCCGTTGGATTGTACATGGAACTACATTAGTACACTGAGAGCTCAAACTTCACAGAAACATGTCTACCGTGGGAGAAAACATATTTTTTTAAAAAATATATTTTATTGATTTTTTACAGAGAGGAAGGGAGAGGGATAGAAAGTCAGAAACATCGATGAGAGAGAGACATCGATCAGCTGCCTCCTGCACGCCCCACAGTGGAGATATGCCCACAAGCAAGGTACATGCCCCCAACCGGAATCGAACCTGGGACCTTTCAGTCCGCAAACCGACGTTCTTCCACGGAGCCAAACCAGTCTCAGCAGAAAACATATTTTTATGCATGTGTATGAATGCACAGACACACGCACATACACGGCAAACATCATGCACATGCAGCTTAACAGAGTCATGCGTGTCCTTCAGAGCTGGCCAGATGCATTCCAGACAGCCGACCACTTACTTAGTTGTGTCAAAGCTCAGATCCCCAGGTGACCCCTTCACCCCACATTTTATAATAGGGCCGATAGGGCAGGCAGCTGCCCAGACTCAAAAGTCAGGCCTCTGTCTCTCCTGGACCTTTTCTGGGGTAACCTCATCTTGCATCCCTCTCTGCCTCAGGGTTGTGCACGCACTCCTCCCTTCTCTGGGAATTCTCTGTCTCCTACTGCCAGGGTGGCCGCTGCAGAGGTAGTAAGATGGATGTATTTTGAAGGGAGACCTTTTAGGATTTGACGACGGACTGGAGGAGAGGTATGAGAAAGAGGTATTAAGAGTCGATGCTTAGGAATGAAACTCTGAAGCTCAGAACGGAAGATCACTGAGATGGAGGAGGATTGAAGGGTTTTGTTGATAGCCAGCAGGGAATATGGGGTCAAAAAAGGTTCTGTTTTTTTGTTTTTTTTCTTTTTTAAGATGTGGGAAATTGCAACATGCTGAAAAGAGGGATCCGGGAAACAGGAAAACACTTAGCGTGAGGCTCATGGAAATTCCAGGCGAGGGAGAGGCGAGGGGACAGTGTGTGGCAGCTGTATTTGTGGGGGTCTGTGGTCTCTTCGGACCGCTTCTACTGTTTCAGTGAGAAAGGAAGCAAGATCTTCAAGAGAGACGGAGGGGGGTGAATGAGGTGTTTGATGATTGTGGAGAGAAAGTGAAATAGTTGTCCAGGCAAGAGGAGGAGAGAAAACTGACTGGAAAGGCTGGAGGGCTGGCAGGAGGCACCATGTCACACTTGAAAATAGTGATCGTGAGCTGTGAGATTCGTTCACATAAGCATGTGTTTATTCTCCAGACACGTCAAGGTTGCCTTGGTGACAGGGCGCAAACAACCCATGATTGAATGCACTAAGATTAGGGCTTCTCCAGTTAACATGATGGAGGAAGATAGGGACAAGGGAGTTGAGGGAATGTATTTGTGAAAAAGGGGCCACGGAATCTATGTTGGTTAAGAATGTAAGTGGGGGGCAGGGGAGCAGCCAGCATGGCTCAGTGGTTGAGCATCAACCTATGAACCAGGAGGTCATGGTTCAATTCCTGGTTAGGGCACATGCCTTGCTTGCGGGCTCAATCCCCAGTAGGGGGCGTGCAGGAGGCAGCTGATCAATGATTCTCTCTCATCATTGATGTTTCTATCTCTCTCTCTCCCTCTCCTTTCCTCTCTGACATCATTAAAAATATATTTAAAAAAAGAAAGTCAGTGAGATTGCTCTAGTCTGAATGTCCGTGCCCCCCTAAAGTTGTACCAGGTATATTGAAATCCTAACCCCCAAGTGATGGTAGTAAAAGGTGGGACCCTGGAGAGCTGATTAGGACAGGAGAGCAAAACTCTCATGAATGGGATCAGTGCCTTTATAAAAGAGGCTCCAGCGAGCTCTCTTGTCCCCTTTTTCTGGTCTTTGATTTCCCAACCTCCAGAAGGGTGACAAATAAATGTCTGTTGTTTATAAGCTACAACTCTGTGGCATTTCGTTAAAGAACCCAGAGCAGATGAAAACAGAGGTAATGAGGTGGCCTGGGACTGGGCTACGTGTACAACAAAGCACCTCTCCGAGCCTTCGGTTCCTATGGAAATCAGGAAGAATAAGTGGGCTGGATGACTGATCTCTAAGAACTCTATTCTGTTCTCCTGATTCTGAGGGTTGGATAGGATACTTGGCTTCTAAATCCAGCTCTGCATGAGCTGTGCCCTTAAGATTTAACCTCTCTATGTTTTGGTTTCCTTGTGGTTTCTTTGTGTGAAAAACGGGAATAAGGACACCTATTAGAACATCCATTCAAATGTGAAGTACTCTGAGAAGAGGGATTTTTGTTTGTTTTGTTCGCTGCAACTCAGAGCTTAGAAGAATTTCTAGTATCTAGAATGTGCTGAATAGATATTTGCTGGTTGATTAGTTGGATGAGTAAAGAAGTGACTACCTACTTCACCTATCCCATAGAATTACAGTGGTACCTCGAGATATGAGTTTAATTCGTTCCGTAACCTTGAGGCCTGAGAAACTATGAGATGCTCGAGTCGCGGTAACCTGGTGGGTCCTGTGCAGCCGGCTGATCCGTGCGATACTTGTATCTCAAATGTTGCTCGTATTTCAAAGCAAAAATCGCTCGCTCGATGGCTCGTATCTCAAAAATCTCGTATGTTAGGGCACTCGTATCTCGAGGTACCATTGTACTGAGCACCAAATGAGGTGAAGATGGTCAACTTGGTGAAAAACCTGGTCTATATAAGTTGCTGTGCAATGCTATCCAAGCCCCAAGATGCTGGCTGCTTTGAAAACCAGGGACCTGGCTAGAGACCTCCCAGAGCATTGCCATCGGGCTATTGGAGGGATGCAATGGCAACCGTCAGGATTAAACACGGTGCCACAGTGCTTGATGGAGGTCCTGAGAGTATGGGCCACGAGGCACACACCAGCTGACCTGCACAGGGAATGAGGGGAAGCAGGGACAGCTTCTGAGCTGAAGGCAGGCAGAGGGAGGGTGAGGTCCCCATACCAGAATGAAGTTCCCATGTCAGCCACGCAAGGGGTGATAAAAGGCGGCCCCCAGAAGCTAACGCTTTCATGTCTGGGAGCCAACACAGGAGAGCTAAGTTAGGGGGAGGGGAGGATGGAGAATTCCTTATAAGTAAGTATTGGCCCACAAAAGCCCAGTCCATGCAGACACCGAGCATGCCTTGAGCAGCCTATGGTTCATGCCCAGTCACTTCTACTAGGAATTAAGAGAAAAATACTTTAAGCAACTGGATTTTTCCCACTGACAGTGCCCCGAGCAGTGTCCCAGAGCTGGTTCTGAAGTGGAAGGCATGCGCACAGCCCACTGCAGATTTGCCATATACTCGAGGCCCCTCCTCTGGGCCTCCAGCCTTGTGACCCGCAGGTAGGAAAGTGACAGATGCCAATGGAAGGAGAAATCCTCTAGCTGGCAGATGCCATGGAGGGCAGGTGCGACTCAGCACAACGGTCCTGGAAGTGTATACTGTTTAAAACAATCCGGTTTGAACCCAATGGCCTTTTCTTTTGTTTTGAGAAAGTTCAAAAGAAAAAAGAAAAAGTCCTGACAGCAAAAGAAGATTCAAGCATTCCTAGCCGGTGAATGACAAATTCCCCTTTCATTTCTGTCCTAAACACTTGCGCTCAGCAAGCTCTGTTAATGATGGCACGCTTCTCCGGGTGTTTATCTAGGTATCTAGATCTCTGTCTACATATCGAGCCACAAAAGATCTTTTAAGCCTTCCCAGGCATGAGCCAAGGAATGCAGACTAATTATCTGTGACCCATTCTCATCTAGAACTAATGAGGATTTTACTTTCTCCTAGCATGTCCTTCCTGGTTCAGTTCCAAGTTTTTTCTTCTTATTTTTTTTTTTCCTGGAAAAGGAAGCAAACCTGGATATCCTTAGAGTGGAGGGGGGAAAAGGAGCACAGTGAACGAGCAAAGGCGCACTTTTCAGATTGTGCTTGCCTTTTGATCTGACGGGGTCTCCCCTGGTTGATTCCCGGTTTTGAATGCTTTTCCAGCACGGGAAGAATTTCTCAGCCCGCTGGCTATATGACATTTGAACTGAAGTCTGCAGAATAGTTTAACGGCCTCTGCTCACCTCTCTCGCTCCCACTTGGGGCGAGCAGACCTCCATCCCCACCACAGCTTTGAGGTCCCATCCAAACTTGTTGGCATCTCAAACTGAACCCCAGATGTTCACTTAGCGAGAAAGAAATGAATGGCCCAAGCTGCGGACTGAACCGGGGCTCCTCACAAATAGATTCCAGGTGTGTTGGCATCTGGACTGCTATCTCTCATTTTCTCTGTTTTACATGCATGCACATGTACACACACACACACACACACACACACACACACACCCTACTCATGATACCAGTTCTACCCTGAAAAGAATTTGACACCATCTCCAGATGTAGAGCTGATGTAGCATGCCAGGACCAGTTATTTAAGATGAAGTAGATCTTCTGAATCATGGACAGAGGCAAAAGGCTCCAAACACAACCCCCTTTGCCCTCGGATCAAAATCATGTCATGTCGGGTGTTCAACACCAGCTTAGGTCTTATAAGAGCTTAGAATTGCAGAACTATCTTAATTGGCACCAATTTTCATTCCGAACCTTAGCCACCTCCTGGTTTCCTATGCAACTCATCTTAGTGCAAATTTAACAAGCACCTACTGCTTGCCTATACGGGGCAAACAATGATGGGAAGGAAAGAGAGAGAAAGCAAGATCTCTGCCCTCAAACAATACGTAGTCTTGTTGAAACAGCAACGTTCAAGTTACCTAACTGAAACTGATGAAAACATTCCATGATGATTAAACTCCTGTTCTGTGTTATGCTATGGGGCACACAAATCAGCAAGACCCTCTCCTTCAGGAGCTGAGGGCAAGCCTGCTGGGGGGAAAGGTAGGTACATGGACGGCCACATGTACATGAGACATGTACTTAGACAGAAATACAGCAACTGTGAGAGGAGTCGTTATGATTTCATGGAGGAGGCAATATTTGATTATCATGGTTAATGGAGAGTAGGAATGAGCCAGGGAATGATAAACAGAGAAAGGGCAGAGAGAATAATACCTGGTAGTCATGTCATGCTTCAGGTAAAATGATGAGAGAAGCAGGAGCTGGGACACTGGGGATGGGCTCTGATTGTCAGTGAAGCAGGAAGGGAGGGCCGGTTAGGCACTCGGGACTGGTGGAGGACCAAGTCGTGAAGGACAGGGCTAGAGGGAAAGGGCTAGGATCTCCCAGGCTTAAAGTGCAATATGAACAAAGCAAGATACACAAACAGCAAGGGGACCATTATTATTCCCAGGATTGAAAATATAGAGAGATAAGAATAAAGACTGAGACAGGTGACAAAGCTGCAGGGACTTGTGGGAAGCCAGTATGTCCCCAAATACAATTATCATACTCCTTGGGGACTTCAGAGGGCAAATGCACACGTTTATTTTTATTTATTTATTTATTTATTTATTTATTCATTTATTTATTTATTTAATTTAAGCAGATATCTTTATTGATTTCAGAGAGGAAAGGAGAGGGAAAGAGAGACAGAAACATCAATGCTGAGAAAGAATCACTGATTGGCTGTCTCCTATACACCCCCTAATGGGGATCAACCTGCAACCTAGGCATGTGCCCTTGACCAGAATTGAACCTGGGACCCTTCAGTCCGCAGGCTGATGTTCTATCCACTGAGCCAAACCAGCTAGGGCCACATGTTTATTTTCATCAGCATATATTCTTATGTTTTCAGAAAGATATTTAACTTTCATGGCATTACTACTTACGCCGAGGCTAAGAAAAAAAAGTTACTTAGCATAAAGCCAAATTAAAATATTAAATAATAAAATACAGATGTAACACAGGTTGACTAAACTATGATGTGGGTAGAGAAATTATTGGCATTTGGGGAATCCTATATTGCTAAAGGGCTGTTCACTGAAGTTTCTCTAGAAGGATCAGCATGAAGAAAGTGCTCCTGTAGGAAGGAAACCCAGGTGGGGTATGCAGGATGTGTTGTTGGGGAAAAACAAGAGTTGAGGGTGGGGAAATATGAAGGAGACCATTTGTGAGGCAGTAGGTGAGTTTAAGAGGACCATAGATAGGGATGGATTAAAAAAAAACAAGAAGATGACAGGGTCAAACTTAATGGCATTGGATGAAGTCGATTGTAATAGAGAGAGAACATGGTAGATGATTTATTTCCAATTCTTCCCCCATTCTCTGCTGCAGAATTATATACCCAATACTTTGGCCACGTGTCTTTACAGCATCTCCTAATAAAGTGGGCCATGTATACATCTCCTTTCCCCACAGATGTTGAGATTGGCATGTACCTTGATTTGGCCAAAAGAAGATAGGTGGGTTGATATAAGCCAGCGGTTCTCAACCTGTGGGTTGCGAACAGCTAGCAGGGTCTCCTAAGACCATCAGAAAACACAGATATTTACATTAAGATTCATAACAGTAGCAAATTACAGTTATGAAGTAGCGACAAAAATAATTTTATGGTTGGGGATCACCACAACATAAAGAACTGTATTAAAGGGTTGCGGCATTAAGAAGGTTGAGAACCACTGATAAGCAAAGGCTTTAAATATGCTTCTGTGACTTTCCTTGACCTCATCTCTTCTTCCATTTTCCATGATAAAAATATACCATAGATAGCCACCAGCTGAACAAGAAAGAGAAGTTTCATGTGTAAGATCCAGCACCCAATCTACAGGCTGATCCAACCTCAACCAAGACTAGCTGAGATCAGCGGACATCAGCCAAACCCAGCCAATTCATCATCTGTAAACAAGGAAAAGAAATATTTAGTTTTGTAAGGCACTGGGATTCTGGGGTTGTTTAGATAGAAGAGGAAATTGACTAATAGAGAGGAGAAAGAGTTGAGTTCAGATTTGCAATAATCTCCTAAATGCTTCTCCTCTCACCCCCTACATCCTATTCTCCACTAGCAGCTGGAGTGATCCTTTAACAACCCACATTAATAGTCCTTCTTTTGCTCAGAACTCTCCAATGGCTCCATCACACTCAGAGTGAAAGTCAATGTTCTTGCCATGGGCCCCATGCTCTTACAGAATCAATTCACCTCCTTCTCATTTACCCATCAAACTTCACCCCCTTTTACTCTCCCACATTCTGCCTCTGCTCCAGCCACAAGCTGCTCTGATACTCCTGGGACCCGTCTGGATGCACCCTCTCCTGGGCCTTTTCCTTGCTTTCCTCTCCCCCCCCCCAAAAAAAAATCCTTCAGGCTAACATCTTCATCTTTTGTCTTAAAGCCATAGAATGAATATCCAGGGCTGCTCTGTGAGAATCCAATTGGTTGTCTCTTCAAGATGTCCCACAGGCATGCCTAACATGGGTATGGCCCTCTTCCATGCTTTGCTCCTTTTCAGTTGGAATTTTTCATATGCAATCAATTGCTAACCAGGAAAATTGCCTCTTGACTATGTCTCCAGAGCATTCTCCTCTCCTAGCTCTGTTGCCACTTCCCTAGTTCAAGCTACCATGGTCTCCCCTAGAATAACTAGAATAGACTCCCCATTGGCCTTCCTGCCTCCAATCTTGCTCCTCTCCCTCTCACTCAACTCCTAAGTCCAACTTTCATATTCAAGATGGACTGATCTCCCTATAATACAACTTAATTATGTTGTTACCTTGCTAAAGAGTCTTCAATAGCTCCCTACTGCCCTTAGAAAGTCATCAAAACTTTTTCATTCTGTTTGGGAAGCTATGGGTTATCCATCTTCTGTGGCTCAAATTATGTTGAATTTCATTCAGCTCCTGAATGTATCCTGCTCTCTCTCACCTCTGAGCCATTACAAATGTTTTCCCTTCTTCTCTACTTCTTTAACTCCAATGTAGCCTCCAGGTCTCTCAGAGGAGCTGACAGAGCATCTTCTAGGAAACCTGTTTGACTCTCCTCTCTACTCCCATAATCCTCTGAAATTATTTAACTGTGCTGCACCTTTCCATTGACTTGCCTCTTTCATTAAAGAGGGAAGGCTTCACTGAAAGGTCTCTCTATGCTGAAAGTGGTTTGGCTCAGTGGATAGAGTGTTGGTCTGCAGACTGAAAGGTCTCAGGTTCAATTCTGGTTAAGGGCATGTACCTTGGTTGGGAGCATATCCCCAGTAGGGGGCGTGCAAGAGGCAGCTGATCCATGTCTCTCTCATCGATGTTTCTAACTCTCTATCCCTCTCCCTTCCTCTCTGTAAAAAATTAATAAAATATATTTTTTTTTTAAAAAAAGAGAAAGGTCTCTCTAGATCCGGGTTGGCAAATGTTTTCTGCAAAGAGCCAGGTGGTCATTACTTTAGGCCATCGGGCCCTGAGCTGGTTTGTCACAGCCACTCAATTCTGCCATCGTAGCACAAAAGTAGTCTTTAATAAACAATGCATGAATAAACGGGGATGGCTATGTACTGATAAAACTTTATTTACAAAAAACAGACAGTGGATAAGATTTTGCCCACAGGCTGCAGTTTGCCAATCCTGCTCTAGAGTGTCACTGTTCCCCTGGGGACAGGAGAGTCCCTGACACATGAAAGCGGCTCAATAAAGATTTCTTGACCAAGGAAGGAGAGACTGAATGGATATATTCAAAAGCCGAGCTAAACCTTTTGTGAAAAACTATTTTCCTGGGATCAAACTCATGCTTTAAGAATGCTGTCTCTTCTCGTTTACTCGTGTCTAAAGCCCAGCCTGCACATAATAGCTATTGAGTGCCACTCTTTTAAACACTCTACAACGATTAATCTATTTTATCTTCCAAATAAGCCCAGAAGCTATGAACTAGAACCTTCCAGGAGGAAACAGCAGAAAGGTTGCTCAGTGATGGGGCTCTGCCTTGCCCTTGGCAGGCCACTCGGACGCTGGAGACCCTTGGCCTGCTGGTAAACCAGCCCTGTGGTTGGGCTTCTTCCCCCAGTGTCTGTGGTTGACCTGAATCCATGCTTCCCCTGGATCCGCTCTGCCTATGCACCACGCACCCAGCTCACTGACTGCCTGGCTCTCTGAGTCCCTTCCACACAATCTCTAGTTCTGACAACATTGACTATTCTCCGAGGGTTTCCCTCTCTGCTCTGAGCACCTCTGACCCTTTGAGCTCATCCTATCATTTTTTCCTTTCTCACCTTTTCTATGCCCCTTTAAGGAAGTTGTAATACCAGCATGCCACGCTTCAAACGCCAACACACCATTGATTGTATCTAGAAGCTGAAATGTGTGAGAAGAGTCCGCGGGATGAGCGATGCTGTGATAGAAGCGGTAGCAAGCTCGGCGGTCTTCCTGCAGAGATTCGGCCAATTACTGGCAAGACTTTTCTTTGGCTGAAAAGCTCACCACTGAATGAGACTCGGGGAGGAACGGGCGGGAATGTTAAACCCCAAAGGGCTGCTCTTTGCTCCGAGCCCCCGATCTCATCTGTGATTCCTCGATGATTATCTGAAGGATGCTTCCCTGGAGGAGGTAGGGGCTCCCAACAAAAGCAGATCCTCGTGGAGAAGCTGGAGGCCGCACTTTCAGCCTGAATCTGTTTTCCCTCCGACTCAGGACACGGGTCCCTGCCTCTCAGCCCGGACTCAGCAGCCCCTGCAGCTCGCAGAGCTGGTCTGCATCGGACTTACGAGCAGGTAGGATGCTCGGCTTGGACGTTAATTGCTCATTAGCCTTCCGTGCGTGCGGCGCCTCGGCTACCAGACGAGAGAGAGAGTGTCAGCCGCCCATACCTGGGAGTCCGGCTACCGACACACGTGGAAGCCATCCAGGGAGACCCCGGGTTCAATCCGCAGCTTGGCCACATATTTATTTCTCACTGAAACAACATCTGGCTTTCATTTTTTGGTGACAACTCGTTTGGACAAGACCTTGAGGAGGTTACAAAAAAAAAATCAGACTTTCCACTCTTCTCCCAGCCTTGGGGAACTGAACTTTGCTTAAGCTCTTTCGTGAGCCAGCGGAGTAAGGAATTGGTGTGGGGCACACATGCTAACATGTAAACAAAGAGTTATTTGTTTCTTCTTATTAGAAGATAACGTCTCCGAAGAATTCATACGCTGCCCACTTGTATGCAGAACCGAGTTCCTGGAGAGAACCCAGCGGATGATACAAGTTCCCAGGAGTCCACGGCCAGAAATCCTAGGGATGGACTCGTGGCCAAGGTATTTGGGACCCCACTGTAGGCTGACCGGATTTGGGGTGCATGGCTGAGTTGTGCAATGACCCAGAATATGACACATGGCCACAGTCTGCCGGTCCCAGAAAGAGCTAGTGGCCCTACTACAGCCTGGGGTACCAGGGGACCCCAGTATATTAAAAGATCCATGAAGTTGGGGCACTCTCTCCTTTGTTCTTCATTGCATCCTCAACGCCCGCAGAGCATCTGCTTTATAGTAGGCACTCACAGGTGTTTGTTGAATGAATGAGCAAATGAATACAATACACAGGTTTTACTGTGATTCCACCCCTACTGGTAACCACAGCTCTTCCCATAATCCTGAGTGGTGGGAGGGCACCAGCCTTATGGAAAAGAAGGTTCCTTGAGACAGACAGACAAGTCTCCTTACTCAATGGAATCCACAGAGCAGAGATGGAATGGGAGTTCGTATCCTGGCTCTCCAGCTTGGGCAGTTCTGAGGAGGAACTGGGTGAGGTTACACAGGAAGTGAGACTTCCGTGTCACACATCCAAACTTGAAATTTGGTTCATTGCCTACTACATGCAGAGTAGGCAGTGTGCAGTGTTTCTGGAGATTTCAAAGACAAGAGAAGGAGGGAGGCGGTATTTGCTCTGGTACTTTGGAGATCATCTCATAGGCCAGGCTCTTTTCTACCACAGACCATTTGCACATGCTGTTCAATTATGTGCATACGTGCCCTTGCACCTCCTCATTCTTTTGAATAGCTTCAGACCTCGCTCCATCAGTACTAGGTTAGGCCTAGTACTGGGCTAGGTTAGACCTTCCCAGTATGCCTTTATGCAACCGGGTACTCCTCTTGCATAGTACTTATTTTCTATTGAATTTTTGTAATTATTTGATTAATAGTTCTCCCATACTATCTGTACTGTCCAATACAGTATTCCACTAGCCACACATGGCTATTTAAATTTAAATTAATTAAAATCCCTTTGCTATGGTCATGTTTTAAGTATTCCATAGCCAACTGTGGCTAATGGTTATCATATCAGATAGTACAGAGGCAGAGTATGTCCAGGACTGCAGAGTCTTCTACTGGACAATGCTGTCTGGACTGCACACTCTATGAAGGCAGGTACTGTGACAGCTGTTACCTCCACTACATGCCGCTATAAGTGGCACAGGACCTACCATATAGTGACAGTTCACACACTATTTGCTGAATGAGTGAGAACATTATGACTGAGCAAAGGAAAAAGACTAGAACACAAGGCAGCATTATTCCATGCAACATGGGAGCCCAGAGGACAGAGTATCATGGAACAAAGAATTGTTCATACAAGTGAGACTCTAAAGCAGTGGTTCTCAACCTTTTACTAATGCCGCAACCCTTTAATACGGTTCCTCATGTGGTGGTGACCCCCAACCATAAAATTATTTTCATTGCTACTTCATAGCTGTCATTTTGCTACTGTTATGAACTGTAATGTAAATATCTGATAGGCAGGATGTATTTTCGTTGTTACAAATTGAACATAATTAAAGCATAGGGATTAATCACAAAAGCAATATGTAATTATATATTGTGAAATATTTATTTTCTAATTACAAATAAATGAAATTTTGTCTTGAATCGTGGTGCAGCATAGGTAACAGTCTTCATATGACAACAGTAAACTACATTCCTACACTTTGCTACACCGAGGAGCGGTGTGTTGGTTCCTAAGACCATGGGAAATAGGTTTTTTCCAATAGTCTTAGGCGACCCCTGTGAAAGGGTCATTCGACCCCCAAAGGGGTCGTGACCCACAGGTTGAGAACCGCTGCTCTAAAGATTTAGGAGAAGAGGCGACATTCGTGCTGGGCTTAGAAGAGTGGGTAGAGTTTGACAGCAGAGAAGAAGTAGGGTATTGTAAACAGTGAAAGAAAATAGCACTTGAACAGAGCTAGGGCATCAGGAAAGTGTGTCATGCCTGGGGAAGGGCAACATTTCGTCATGGAGGCTACAAGGGGGTTCAGAAGGAAGGACTTGGAATGACAGACTAAAAACCATGCACTTGATTCACAGGAAATTTCAGGTCAGATTATTGTCTACCTACTATGTGTCAATGTTAAGTGCAAATATAATATTTTATATTTGCAGCATCCTTTTGGAGGAATATGTCTGTCTCACTCTCCATTGTATCATCAGTACCTAGTATTGTGCTGGAACATTCTAGGAAGGAAAAACTGACCAACCATGTTTGATGGTGGTGTCTCCAGCTGGAGTAGAGATGGGCAGAAAGGAGAAAGGCAGGCTTGCAGAGGGGTTAGAAGTGAGAGCATTGGGTTCAGTCCTGGAGATGAAACTAACTCTCTGGGTTACCCCGAGTGTCTCTTGACTCTGTGTACATCATCTGACCAGTGGCGATAATAACAGTACCTTCACTTGACAGTGGTAAGAGCTTAATGAGGTAGATAATTCACATATCAGCTATCATGTAAACAAGGCTATATTACTAAGAGGTGATCAGGGCCTTGTCCCTTTCTCTAGGTCCTGGAGGGAAGGGATGTCAGAGATACGATGCATGTTTGAACCAACTTGGGACTTGAGAACCACAGGAAAGCTGGGGCCTAGGAAAGAATCAAATACTCCAGAAAGGCTGTGAGCCTGCAGAGAAGGAGAGGGCAGATGTGACCATGATCAGAGGGGGGAGGCACAAGAGAAGGCGGCGGTTTGGGTGTAAAATAAAGGCCATGGTGACTTCCCCTGGGGACCACACCCAGGAACCTACCGAGACTAGAAATGTGGACAAGCATGTCCAAGGCCTCTCTCTGTCGAGTAGACGATTCCAGATAAAGGAGAGAGGGGCTAATCTGTCTAACTTTCTAGGAGCAGAACAATCACCTAGAGCAGCGGTTCTCAACCTGTGGGTCACCACCCCTTTGGGGGTCAAACAACCCTATCACAGGGGTCGCCTAAGACTATTGGAAAACACCTATTTCCCATGG
The DNA here is from genome assembly GCA_004026805.1 of Lasiurus borealis. Classification (NCBI taxonomy): domain Eukaryota; kingdom Metazoa; phylum Chordata; class Mammalia; order Chiroptera; family Vespertilionidae; genus Lasiurus; species Lasiurus borealis. The sequence continues at coordinate 29,857 of PVJN01003702.1, forward strand.
TCTTAGGAAACAACACACCGCTCCTCGGTGTAGCAAAATGTAGCAATGTCATTTACTGTTGTTATAGGAAGACTGTTACCCATGCTGCACCAGGATTCAAGACAACATTTCATTTATTTGTAATTAGAAATAAATATTTCACAATATATAATTACATATTGTTTTTGTGATGAATCCCTATGCTTTAATTATGTTCAATTTGTAACAATGAAAATACATCCTGCCTATCAGATATTTACATTACAGTTCATGACAGTAGCAAAATTACAGCGATGAAGTAGCCACGGAAATAATTTTATGGTTGGGGGTCACCACCACACGAGGAGTGGCACTAGGAAGGTTGAGAACCGCTGGCCCAGAGCATCACAGGATAATTAGCATCTCACCTGCTGAGAGCCCCAGAGGACACTGTCTTTGCCAATGGCTGCCAGGCAAATGTGCATGAGGTCAAAGGTTAGTCCCAACAAAACAAACAGATTAACACACCAACCTATGGCAGTGTGGCTTCCTGGTTTGGCACCGAGTCCCTTAGAGCACTGTCCAGGGACTGGTGTCATCAGCATCACCTGGGAGCGTTGAGAAATGCAGAGTCTCAGGCCAGGCCCCAGATCTGCTGAACCTGCCTCTGCCTAGTAACCACATCTCCAGATGACTCGGGAACATGAAGATTTGAGGGCCGAGAGCTCTGCAGACAGGCTGCCTACCTCCTGGCTCAGCGTCTGTGACTTCAGGCAAATGATTTAACACCCCCAAGCACCCCATTCCTCTTCTAGGCCAAGGGGGAAACAGCTAAACTGGTCACCGAGCGGTTCTGAGCCTTGCCCAAGAGTATGCATATGGAAGTGGTTACCACGGAGCTTGTAGCTGGGAAGTGCCCAATTAATGCCAGCCACGGTTATTAAAAACTCAGCACCCAAGATGGGAAGCAGAGCGATGCTCCAACAGATTGGTCTCTAGGTTCTAGAATGTTTCCAAAGAAAGGGATCAGTAAGAGGAAGATGAATCCGCCACTGAGCCAGCCACCCTCCCCAGGTGCGTGTATTTATCCCCCACATTTTTGGGGCACCGCCCTGCAGAGAGAGCACTTGAATCAGATCTGGCCCATCTTCTTGGACTTACAGTTCAAGACAGACAAGATGAGGCCGGGAGCCAAGGTCAACATTGACAGGAGCCCCGAGTCACTCCCCTGATTAGATCAGCAAACACCTGGGGGCCACCTAGGACACATTCCCCCCGAGGACAGAGGCGGACGTGAACGGGGTCAACCGCAGGCTCTGCCCGGCCGCGCTTTAGGGCCAGACGCCGCAGAAAGCCCGCGGCATTGGGCTGACCGACCTGCAGCCCGGACGGAGCCTTGGGTCGACAACAGAGGCCGCATAAGTTTCCAGAAAAACGGCAGCAGCACCACGTCACCTTTCTCAAGTGCTAACCAGACCGTCTGAGTGCTTTATGGGTTTTAACTAATTGAATCCTCTCAACAACTCTACAAGGTCCAGGCCATTGCTAACCTCATTTAGCAGATGAGAGAACCGGCCTCCGAGAACTGAAGGTGCTTATTATATAGAGCAGTGGTTCTCAACCTTCCCAATGCCTCGACCCTTTAAGACAGCTCCTCATGGGGTGGTGACCCCCAACCATAAAATTATTCCCGTTGCTACTTCATAACTAATTTTGCTACTGTTATGAACTGTCATGTAAATATCTGATAGGCAGGATGTATTTTCATTGTTACAAATTGAACATAATTAAAGCATAGGGATTAATCACAAAAACAATATGTAATTATGTATTGTGAACTATTTCTTTCTAATGACAAATAAATGAAATTTTGTCTTAATCGTGGTATAGCATGGGCAACAGTCTTCATATGACAACAGTAAACTACATTGCTACACTTTGCTACACCGAGGAGCCGTGTGTTGGTTCCTGAGACCATGGTAAATAGGTGTTTTCCAATAGTCTTAGGCGACCCCTGTGAAAGGGTCGTTCGACCCCCAAAGGGGTCTCAACCCACAGGTTGAGAACCGCTCATACAGACCATCACACCATCAGGAAATGCAGGCCTAGGATTTAGTTTGGGTGCTGAAGGCAGCTCTCATCTCACCTTTGTCTCAGGTGACCACCCACGGGTCCCTGCTGTCCATGGCCAGAAGCTCTGTGCTACCCAGAAGAGACCAGCTGAGACAGGAGCACGGGGCTCACCCACCTTGGGAGGGAGGGGTTTCCAGACTCTCCCCACTCCCCCCCGCCCGAGGGCTTCTCATCTTACTCAGCCCCAGTGACAAGCAAGTGGTGACACTTTCTGGGACGCCTATTCCTCCTCTGAGGAACAGCAGCCTGGAAATTCTAAAGATGGAATCGCAGAGGCCGTCTGCCACCCCAAGTGCAAAGACAGGCATCTGTCAACCATCGTCAGCAGGAGTGCAGGTGAGTGCTCCTTGCCCGGCTCCTTCCTCCCCTGCTCCCGGGAGCCCTCGACCTCAGGTTGTCAGGAAGCCCCCAGCTGCAGAGACGCAGTGTCTCTGTGCTAAGAACGAGGCAGAGCCAAGTGTGGGCACTGTGCCTTCTGCTCTGCTCCTGCCTCCTCAACCCCGGCAGCTCACTCACACCCCAGCTGGCCAGCCGACTGACCCGGGGGATCCCCGTCCTCCAGATGTGTGTCCTGGCTCCTCCTCAGATACGGCATCCCTCTCACGCCAATCCTCCGCACTCACGGCTTTCTCCTTCTGCACCTTTATTGTCGCTGGGACCGCATGCTGCTCCGGACACCACAGTGTCCTGGGTGGCCAATGCCCTAGAGAGCCCCACAGGCAGAGAAAAGACGCCAAAGTCAACCCACTTGCCGACAGGCCCTCCTCATTCACCCACTGGCAGGTGGATTCCAACCAAGTGCAAGAAAAATCTTCATTGGGAGGTTCTAACAGTCTAACTCCAAGCCCACGAAATGTACAACACCCAGAAGAAATAGTGATGTGAACTAGGGACTTCGGCTGATTATGTCATGTCAATGTAGGCTCATCTGTTGTAACAAATGTCCCCCCACTCTGGGGGGGAGGTGTGTTGATAATGGGGGAGGGTTGGGAGGGGCAGAGGGTATAGTGGAAATCTCTGCACTTGCCTCTCAATTTTGCTGAGAATCTCAACTGCTCTAAAAATAGTCATAATAAAATTTTTAAATGTAAAATATAATTTTCAAATGGCTAGAAAAAATTGGATCCTTGCCGAAACCGGTTTGGCTCAGTGGATAGAATGTCGGCCTGCGGACTGAAAGGTCCTAGGTTCGATTCCTGTCAAGGGCATGTACATTGGTTGCAGGCACATCCCCAGTAGGGGGCGTGCTGATCGATGTCTCTCTCTCATCGATGTTTCTAACTTTCTATCCCTCTCCCTTCCTCTCTGTGAAAAATCAATAAAATGTATTTTTAAAAAAAAAGCATTAAAAAAATTGTATCCATGAAAGCATTTGGGGATATGTTTATTTAATTTATTTATTTATTTATTTATTTACTTATTCATTTTTCCTTTTTAGTTTTGCTTATGGGACCTTCTGGTTTACTTAACCACACCCAATAAATGATTATCTTCTTTATGGATAAAGCTCTGATTGGTGAATGAGATCTTTCTCTCTTTCTCTTTCTCTTTCTCTCTGACATTTACATAATAAAAATTTCTAGAAGCATACAAAAAATTTAAGAATAATTTCTGGAAGCCTACAAAAGAAATGTGACAATGTGACAACGGCTACATTTGGGAAAGATAACCGGAAATCACGTAAAATCGGGACACTTACATTTTATTGACTTCTAATCCTTAATAGTTTTGCACCATAAATACGTAGTAGTTGCTATTCTCAATTTCAATAATAGTCAATACCTATGATTAAAACATGTGAACAACCCTAGCTGGTTTGGTTCAGTGGATAGAGCATCAGCCTGTGGACTGAAGGATCCCAGATTCAATTCCAGTCAATGGCACATGCCCAGGTTGCGGGCTCAATCCCCAGTGTGTAGGAGTTAGCCAATCAATGATTCTCTCTCATCATTGATGTTTCTCTCTTTCCGTCTCCCTTCCTCTCTGACATCAATAAAAATATATTTCAAAAAACGTGAACATGTCATGTGTCCATACCAAACTGGTTCTTCAAACCAACCCCTTCACCCCCAAACCACAGTGCACACATGTCCTCAATGAGGAACAGTGCCCTTCAGGACAAACATGTCTCCTCTACCTCAAACCCGCCGCCCACAACTGCTCCCCTCTTGTGCCAACCCCTCTGGTGTCCCATCCTGCACTTGGACTCGACTCACACTCTTTGTTTTAACCCACCAACCCAGTTTCTTGGTACAAAGGAATTTGCCACGGGACATTGCCTCACTCACACTGTTCCTCAGAGTGCTGACTTCCGGATCCCAAACCCAGTGTGTCCCGCCCCAGTCGCTGGAAGGGGTCAGGGCCCTGGACTTACTTTCTCTATCAGGCGAGGATGCCTTTGTGCTAGTTTCAGATTTCCTGGTGTAATCAAACTTGAACTCTCTTGGAGATCCAAGTGGAAAAGCGAACCCATGTACAGATCAGAGTTCCAAATGCTGGCTCACACAGACAGAAAACAATCTCATGACTAATTCAACAAACAGGGCAAAGAAAATAACTCTTCCCCTCTGGCCCAGACTGTTCTGTTTACACACCACTTCTTCCCATTCAACAGGCTATCATTATGTGAGCGGCAATAAATTGGGAAAGGATTGTGGACACAATATATCACTGTGCGGCGCTGCCAGACATGAAGACCGGTTAACTCGGAACAAAATCTGGAAGCCCACAAATTAGTCACTGCAGAGATACAAAGAGGATGTTAGTCTAATCACTGCGCTCAGCAGCATCATGCATCTGAATGGGTTTAAGGTCCCTCAGAGGGGTGCATGGCAGGGTTTCTTCACTGCCCCTGTGATTGGGGGATGGGCCATCCCTGACTAGGGCACATCAGACCAGCAACTTCCATGCCTCAAGAGAACCTTTTCCTTCTTGTCGCTCTCCTGACCTTTGCCATCAGCTCGTGGTGCTATGTCTGCCTTTTGCTATGTCCTCCTCTCAAAGCTAATGCACAGGGTGGGTGGGATGGATGTGCCCAGTTGAATGGGAAGTTCATGATTCCTCACCTCGTCTCCTCCTCATGCAGAGAGTTAAGGCTGTAGGAGCGGTTGACATCTCAGTCTTACGTTGTGCAGACAATGGTAAGCACACATGGACATGTGTGAGAGCACTTTCATTAAACACCCATTAGGGCCCACCCGGGCAGTGCGCCAGGCAAGCTTATGACCAGGTATGCGTCCAATATTCAAAGGCCCCTGGCTTACCTCCCTGAATAACACACTTCCTTGGGGAGGCGTGTTTAAGTACATCCAGAAGAGCAGCTTTCGATATTCTAATCACGGACTCGCAACCTTATCATTTCTAGGTATCATTTTCATTATTATGTAATTAATATGTCTCTGTAAATTAGCTCCTCTTTTTATTTTACTTCAATGCTGTCTTTATTCTCATTCTAAGCAAAACCACTCATAAGGCCATGCTCTCTGAGCATTTTTGAAGGGCTATTTATCCAATACACATCACACAAAAAACCCACGTTGTGGTGCGCTTGGAAGAAAATTGTCACATTGTGGTGCACTTGGAAGGAAAATTGTCGGTTGGAAGCCAACAGGCTCAATTGTGTTGTAACACTTTCCAGTCTCCACTGGAATAGTGCGCACAGTAGTGCTCCATATCAATCTGCTGATTTGAATTGATCTCAGGTTCCACTTAACCAAACTTGTCTGAATTGTGATGAAAAAAAAAAAAAAAGGTATTCCAGGATCGAAGCAAACTATTTCCCTGATTTCTAGGTCTTGAGACTTGGAGGTCAACTGAAAAAACATCCAAGTTATGAACTTCTCGGTTCAATTAGAAGTCAAAGGCAGAGGTGGGGAAATCCGGCTCAAGTGCTGTATAAAGTCTGCAAACTCCTTCAGTCTGGCCCTGCCACGGCATCAGGGGTCAATTCATTAAATGTCTGACCAAATACAGCAGGCTAATTGTGAAGCTGATAATTCTATATGGCCCGCGGATGGTGTTATAAATATCCAAAATGGTTCCCACTCCTGGTCTAAGGAAACTGACAGAGTTATGCCATGACTGATTCTTAGCAAAACAAGGAAGCACTCAGGAAAGCAGAGCTTTCGAAAAGTGACACAGAACCTCAAGGGAAGTATCTTCAGGCGGAAGATGTCTGTGGATCTAGACCTTCCATGTAGAGCTGGTGGGTGCGTGGCCAGGCCACACAGGTGCATGCCAGTGCTTCAGCGACTGTCATCAAGGGCCATGAAGAAATCGCCCAGCCCACCCTGGACCAAAGCTGTTTCTTCCCCCCAAAACGGCGGAGGCATGGGTGTTCACTCCACAAGGTCATGAACAAAACCCAACAGAAGGAATGCTTCTCACTGAAGAACCCGGACTCTGCCTGGAGAATCCAGGCCACTGTTCAAAGGGGCGTGGTGACATAATCAATTTAGCTGCATAGGCCATTAAAGGCAACTGTCAATTCTGCCCGGGGTTCTCCCCTGGACCCCTGTTGCTTTTCCCACAGCTGAAACACATGGTATATGGAATAAGGCCCATTTTAGGAGGCTTCATGCCTGTTTTCACTGCTTCTGGCAGGCCAGGGGCCAGGGTGGAGGATGATGCTTCTGCAAATGATTTGTTGCTGAAGCTGAGGTGCCAGGAACAGGGGCCTGGGATCGCTGCAGAAGGCCTTGCAGTGGGGCTGCTTGGACCTCCATGTAAAGACGTGCGGTAACGGAGCCTGCAGCGAGCCGTAGCTGGGGACATCTCCTTCTGCTGGCTGCTTGCAACACCTCATTTCACCAGAGACGCCCTGTGAGAGTGCAATTCCTGCGCTCTTCCTCTGCAGGGTTAGCAACGTGGGTGTGTTGACAGGTCAAACAGCAGCGAAAGAGATGTCTCTTTAGGGATTAGTGCAAATCAGACTCCCACCCGATTGAACTTAGCTCAGCTCAGCCCCTATCCTGCAACCTGCGTGACCTCAGTGTCAGAGAATAAAAGTAAAAAGGCAGATGCTTTCAGGGTTCTGGAAGCATCTTGCAGGGAGTAACATACCTAGCCTCTCTTTGAGTTCTTCTTTGGTGTTTTAAGAGAGACCTTTGCAGATAAGGAAGATTTTGAAATTCTAAAACGAGGTACAAAATGGGTCCTTGTCAAATAAATCAACTGAGAAAAATAAAACCAGCCAAGAGTTTTTTTTTCCCCTCCCGAGAGCTGACTCAGAGATCCATTTCTGTAGCAAAGCCTGCACACATGTCTCCCAGGCCATCTGCAGAGATATCTGGGAGGGATGAGAGGAGGCTGCAGAAAACAGGGGGGCTGTGAGGCCTCTGCCTTTGGGGTTACCTTCAGAGCCTGTTCACAAAGTTCACAGAATAATGAGCTTCTGACTTTGTAAACGCATCTCATCTTTGTCACTTGGGTGTTAAGAAGATGCAACAGCAAGATCATCCACTTTGGAAGTGACAAGAGCTGTGCTCAAACCTTGCACTGAAACTTTGGTCAAATCATTTCACTTCGCTGGGAAAATGGAAGCTATATATAATCACGACTTCATAAAGTTACAGTAAAGATTAAATAAATAAATGCATAAAATGCCAAGCACATAATAGACTATTACTACAAAAACTAGGCAGTATATATACTGTGATAGGAGACTGTCCGGCTTACCAACATACTTTCCTTACTCAACTTGGCTTCAAGTAGCTTACCCATTTAAAAAATGAAATGCACACTAAAAAAGGAATATAACACTCAAAGTTCCTATTTTATTTTACATTCATTATACCTCCACAAAAATATTTGCTACTAAGAAGGATGGTCAAAATCATATGCTGCGGAACATTCAAAAACATTCCAAGAGCACCTACTATGTGCCAGGTCTTCCATCCCAACCCGGGAACAGGTGAGGGCAGTTCTAGAAGAGGTGTTTCACCAAGGGGTTCCTCACTGGGTAAGTGTATGACCTCACCAGGTAATGACTGTAACAGGTGGGCGCTCAGAATGAGTTCTAGAAGGCTCTCTTTCCCATTGGGGGGGCAGTGAAGGAGAGAGCTCAGCAGAACTTACCTAACAGGAGAGAGGAGGGACAAGGTGAGGGGTAACTGTAGGACAGGTGGGTCTGGCCACACCTCCACCAGTGTTCCGCCTGCACTTCTGAAACACTGGGGTCACCAGTGACACTGCTTGAGCACACGGCCAACATGAAGAAGCAGGGGTCTGGCAGGCACAGAGTTAGGTGCCAGCGACGCTGTGCTGGGCACAAACATGTGCTTTTCATCACAGGGGGCTTACCGTCTAACGAGGGAGGCAACTGTCAGTGTCACTAAGGGATGTATGAATACAGACTGAGCAAAGGGTCAGGGCCTACAGCAGTGGTTCTAAACCTTGTGTTGGTGACCCCCAACCATAAAATTATTTCTGTTGCCACTTCATAACTATAATTTTGCTACTGTTATGAACTGTAATGTAAATATCTGATATGCAGGATGTATTTTCATTGTTACAAATGGAACATAATTAAAGCATAGGGATTAATCACAAAAACAACATGTAATTATATAGTGTGAAATATTTATTTCTAATTACAAATAAATGAAATTTTGTCTTGAATCGTGGTGTCGCATGGGCAACAGTCTTCATAGGACAACAGTAAACTACATTGCTACACTTTGCTACACCGAGGAGCGGTGTGTTGGTTCCTAAGACCATGGGACATAGGTGTTTTCCTCTGGTCTTAGGCGACCCCTGTGAAAGGGTCGTTTGACTCCCAAAGGGGTCTCAACCCACAGGTTGAAAACCGCTGGCCCACAGGAATGTGAGGGAGGGAAATGTAACAGCCCGGAGAGTCGCAGAAGGGTCCTCTCAGGAAGTGACCCTGTTGCTGAGGCTGAAGGATGAATGCTGGTCACTAGGTAAGTAGGGAGAGGCAGCAGGAGAGGGAAGGGCAGAGAGAGGCTGGAGAGAGAGGTGGGGGCAGACTCCATGGGGCCCTGAGACCCATGTCAAGGAACTGAAGTGGATTTTAGAGCCAAAGGAAGGACTTTAAGCCTGGTCTGTACTGAGAAGCTCACTTCACTTGCTCTGGTGTGGAGAATACTTTTTCCAGGAGTCAGTGAAAGCAGACAGGTGAAAGAGGAGTTCTGTGGTCCTTCAAGCATGAGATGATGGTGGCATGGATGAGCTCGGTGGCAGTGAGGATGGTGACAAGGGGAGACGTGAGAGGCCACCATTTGAAGGTTGTCCCCACCCTCATGCTTTCCAGTCCCCATCCAGTCCCGGTGACCCACTGAATATGGCAATGTCACTGGAATTTCCACTCTCATGCCAACTAATCACTCCCAGCTGGACAATGGGGGTCCCGGTGGCTCAGAGCTGGGCAAACCCCGGGCTTGTATGGGGTGCACTAGAGACGAGCTTAATGGTTGGGCTTCAGTAGGGTCAACCTCTGACCTAGATATGTGTTTGGGAGACAGGATTGACTCCTCAGCACCTGGGTTCTCTCTGCCCATCTTCACCTTTAGAATGGAAAAGGCAGTGGCCTGAAACTACTTCCTCCCTATTGGTCCCCAGCCCCAAACCAAAGTCCCACAGAGCGCTGGAGCACTTGCTTTGTCCTCACCTCTGGTCCCAGGTGCCAGCCCTGCTCGGTGGCACTGAAATCAAAGCGTTCACCTTTGCCGAGATGCCTCTGTAAGATGCTGATAATGACCCCTGCCTCGCAAGACAGCTCAGAGAAGAAAGCCATACAATGTCTGGAAAGCACCAAGCACTGCGTCTGAGTGGGCTGCTGCTTAATAAATGTCTGTGCTCCTCATTATTCTAAGGGGAGATTAAGGTCAAAGTGTAAAATGCCAGCCTGTTATTCTCTGTCCCTTTTGTCACAACCTACGGAGGTGGTCATGGCGGGTCTCAGGATGCTCAGAGACTCATGGAAGGTTCATTTTCAGGTTTGGCTAAGATCCAGGCCTAGAGTCCCTCTGACATTTCGCAGTGTGGATGCTGAAGGGGGAATCCTCACATCCTGAGGCGGGGGACACCTCGAGGAGATGGACACCAAGACTAGAGGAGTGGCAGTGGCCCTCTCTGATCTCCCCACATCCGTCTGCATCCTTCAGTCCTGTCACCTCAGCCCCCACCCTACAGAAAGTGGGGACCAACTTAGAAAGGGGTGGGTTTCAAGCAACAACACAACTACAAGATCATGGGTAAGCGGGAGGCAGGGAGCCCCCTGGGGCAGATGGGGGGTATCCTTGTACAGGGCACTGGGGTAGACTCCAGAAAGGGCCCCTGGGAAATGGCAATGTCACTGTGGAATTTCCACTCTCATGTCAACTAATCGCTCTCAGCTGGACAATGATGCACATACTTGAGCATTCATGAGTCAGGGAATAGCTGATTCATCCATCTTCAAATGTACACTTGCTTCCATTCTTGGAAGAGATTTTTATACATTAAATAATGTCACTTAAATGTGATGATGATGATGATGATGATGATGATGATGATGATGTGATTAACAGTGAATATGCATGAACCAGTTACTGTTTTGTGTCAGATGCATTGCTAGACATAGACATGCATTACTTCATGGAATCCTCTCAACAACTCCGGAAGAGGTAAACCTATTACCCTTTTTACATGTGAGGGGTTAAGGGACTTGACTAAGGTTGCACGGCTGGCTAGGGCGGGACGAGAGAGAGAGAGAGAGAGAGAGAGAGAGAGAGAGAGAGAAAGAGAGAGAGAGAGAGAGTCAGTCTAGGGAGGCAGCCTGAGGACACAGCCTGTGCTCCTCATCGCCAAATTCGCTTTTAATAAAAGCCAGCGTCTTGGTGACACAACTTGGATCGCCCTCTGCGACCTTCTACAAAGGGCGGCCGTTCCAACGTGACCTCATTCGGTCCCACAGAAACAATGTCACAGCACGTGCCCAGCTTCCCAGGAGGGGGCCTGAGAGGACACTGGTCTGGAAGTTTCCATGGTCGCCCTACTCAAGTCAATTAGAAATGGTTAGCCGAAACCGGTTTAGCTCAGTGGATAGAGCGTCAGCCTGCGGACTGAAAGGTCCCAGGTTCGATTCCTGCCAAGGGCATGTATCCTGGTTGCGGGCACATCCCCAATGGGGGGCATGCAGGAGGCGGCTGATAGATGCCTCTAGCTCTCTATCCCTCTCCCTTCCTCTCTGTAAAAAATCAATAAAATATATTTAAAAAATTAGAAATGGTTAGGGGCACTCTGTACAGTAGGCAGTTCCCTAGTACACACATATCAAATAAATAAAGCGGTACAAGACCCAATCCCATACAGCTAATGACATTTTATTTGTTCAGATGCTCCCGGGGGAAGAGCCTAGCAGGGCCAAGGGAGCGATGGGACGTGGAGGAAGCAGCTGCCGAAATCTTGGGGAGAGGGGCTGAGGCCCACAAGAGCCCACAAGAGAGGGGTGCTCCCCTTTATGAGCTAGTTCCTAGATGACAGGAGGAGGGGGGATGGCTAGGAAAACACCGAAGCTGCCGGGGAGGGAAATTATTGGGTGGCTGAAACGGGATTATTGGGCCAAACAGAAATTCCCTGTGTAACGGCACGGGTGCCATCGACGGGGCCTCCACCCCGAAGCCCTGTAGAGCGCCGTGTCCTGGAACCATTTAGAAAAATAAATTTCTGTAACGCGGCCGTCTCCCTCCAGAGCCCACATGGCCAAGATAAATTGTTTAACAACTTATACTGTTTTGTGATGTTGGGTCTCCGGGCCCTCAAAACAAAGCCGTGCGCCCAAAACATACATTTTCAAAGAAGAAGGAGAAAAAAAGCGTCCTGGAAAGCTCCGCATTTAGCACTTTACAGCTCCTAGGGCTTCCTAGCTAGAGCCCTAATTATGGAAATTCTCACTTGAATTACATGATTTATTTAAAGTCTTGTCTTTGCGCGAGAATAAAGCCCAGGTTTTAAAGCACCTCTCAAAACAATTTATTCTTCTCCGCTGACTAACTACTCTGGCCGGCAATCATGAATTTATAGTACATGATGCCAAAGCAAAACACTCTAATAACTTAATCAAACATTTAAAATCCCGCTCACAGCCATGTAATATACAAAAGCAGTGCGCTCAGCTCTCTCGTTAAAGGTAAATTACAATTTGTACTCCAGACTCCACATCTTAGAGAAGTGTCACACACACACACACACACACACACACACAGAGAGAGAGAGAGAGAGAGAGAGAGAGAGAGAGAGAGAGAGAGAGAGAAGCATTTTAAGATTTAAAGTTGGCCGACATATATTCCTAGGCACATTCTCCTTGAAATGGCAAACGTGGATCCTTCAGATATTCTTTAAAATCTAGCAAAAAGAAACGAGACGAAGAAAGAGAATAAAACCGATGAACCCGGAGAATTGATCCTTTCGATCTTTAAGACACTGAGAGGAGGAACGGGGCACAATTCTAAACTGGTTATGTGGCAGTGCTTCCGCTGGAATCACAACGCAGAAATATTAATGAGAATCTGCATCATCTCGTCTGCCTGCCTTTTTATAGTATGTCAGTAGATTCACAGTTTCTGACAATGCCCTCGCTCCTACCAAACAGAAAACACTATTAAGTTCCTTCTTCTGATGAAAAACAAAGAAACAAACAAACAAACAAACAAACAAACAAACAGGCTTTGACACACTCGATGGGAGAATAAGGGCTGAAAGGCAATCTGGTACCAGTGGTACCTCGAGATACGAGTGCCCTAACATACGAGGTTTTTGAGATATGAGCCGGTCGAGCGAGCAATTTTTGCTTTGAAATACGAGCAACATTTGAGATAGGAGTAATCGTGCAGATCGGCCGGCTGCACACGACCCACCAGTTTACCTCGACTCGAGCGTCTCATAGTTTCCCACGCCGCAAGGTTACGGAACGAATAAAACTCACATCTCGAGGTACCACTGTATATGCGTGGCACAGGTGCTCGGCCTCAGAGCTGGGAAGGGTCAGTGAGGAAAGAGCGGTCGGTTGGTCCACTTGCTCAAACGAATTGCCCCTTTTCATCACTGGGAGGATGAAGCAGGGCATCTAAGGAGGGTTCGGGAGGATGGCTAAGCACATGGAGTAGTAACTGCCCGTCACTGTAAAGCGCTTCCCATGGACAATCTCATGAGAGTCCCAGAAAGTGGGCAAATGGAGTCAAATGCCGTATAAGCATCGGACCTGTGGGAGAACCGAAGCGTGGGCATCCCGTAAAGATGAGAGGAGGAGAAGGTGGGAAAGGTAAGGTGCAGAAGGCCCTGCCAGCCACTCTGCATGAAGAACCTGAACCCTCAGATGACCCTGAATGAAAGACGTGAACCTCCTCTTCCCTCGGTCTCAGTCCACACGTGCTGCTCCTGGTGAACAGTCTGTTGATAAATCCCAGGGGTCAATGGACCTTTTCAGGGGAAAATGGTTCCCACATATTTTGTTTATGGGAGACGGAACTGTCAATAACTTTGAATATTTCCCATTTTTATCTTCTGTGCCAGCATTAGAAATAAGCCTGTGTGTAAAAGGCAACACACCTCAGCAATGATTACCCCTGTTTAACAGATAGTACTTGTAGCCATTAAGAAAGCTGCTCAAGGTCTCGTGGCTGGTAAGTGAAATGAGACTTACTCAGGTTCAAATCCAGGCCTCTCCTAACTCTAGAGCAGCAGTTCTCAACCTGTGGGTCGCGACCCCTTTGGGGGTCGAATGACCCTTTCACAGGGGTCGCCTAAGACCAGCGGAAAACACCTATTTCCCATGGTCTTAGGAACCAACAGACCGCTCCTCGGTGTAGCAAAGTGTAGCAATGTGGTTTACTGTTGTCATATGAAGACTGTTGCCCATGCTACACCACGATTCAAGACAACATTTCATTTATTTGTCATTAGAAATAAATATTTCACAATATATAATTACATGTTGTTTTTTTGTGATTAATTCCTATGCTTTAATTATGTTCAACTTGTAACAATGAAAATACATCCTGCATATCAGATATGTACATTACAGTTCATAACAGTAGGAAGATTACAGTTATGAAGTAGCAATGAAATTAATTTTATGGTTGGGGGTCACCACAACGTGAGCAACTGTATTAAAGGGTCTCAGCATTAGAAAGTTGAGAACCACTGCTCTAGAGTCTATGTTCTTCGTCTGTAAGAGCCACGCACTCACTCTAACTAAATTAGCAGTTCCAAGGGCCTGTGGAAATTTCTAGAAAGTGACCCTTGCTGTTCTTGCCTCCATCCTGAGCAACCCCCATCTCAGATATTCTCCGGGAACACATTATCAGTCATTTTCTCACCCGTTCTGCTGACGGGGCTGCAGGGAGATGCATCGTAGCATTTCCAACCAGCCAGACACCATCCTACATTCTCCCCATCAACCCTACAAGGTACAGAGATGTTTATAGATGAGGAAGCCAAGACTAAGAGAGGTTCTTCCATTTGTCCAAAGTCACACAGCATTTAAGTGTGGTCCAATGTAAAAGCTCATATTCCTCGCCACACCGCTATACAGTACTTTCTACTTCATTATCTGATGGAATTCCTGGCTTCGCTAAATGTACATCCCTGAGCTTTGTTCTCCAGGGAAACACACCATGTGACCATGTGAAGGTTGGAGGTTTAAGTCTTCCAACCACCTCCTTCCCATGTGCCTTAGTCCTTTTAACGCAACCAGATGGGAGGAGCCTGTGCGAGAGAATGGACCAGGCGGGTCCAGGACAGCAGGTTCCTGCCTGGGTCTTCTGAGAGCCCCTGAAACCTTCTCCTGTTTCCTTAATATTTCCCCGGCTTTATGGCTTCCCTCTGGTCTGTCCTGCAATCCTTAAGGAACCAATGGAGAATATACAGTGGCACCTCGAGATACGAGTTTAATTCGTTCCGTAACCTTGAGGCGTGGGAAACTATGAGACGCTCGAGTCTCGGTAAACTGGTGGGTCGTGTGCAGCCGGCATATCCGCACGATTACTCCTATCTCAAATGTTGCTCGTATTTCAAAGCAAAAATCGCTCACTTGGCGGCTCGTATCTCAAAAATCTTGTATGTTAGGGCACTCGTATCTCGAGGTACCACTGTATATTCTCTGATAGAAGTTACGTTGTTTTTTTTTCATATAAGGAGTAATCATATAAACCAATAAAAAATCTGTCAACAGTGATGTTTCTGGTGTTGGCAGCTTACACACCCACACAGACACTGGGTGTGTGTGTGTTTTTCTCCTTCAGGATTTAGAGTAATTTAAGTGTAGACACCGCGGGCGATAACTTTCACAAAGAAAACCCTGTCCGGGACTCGGAGTGAGTAACAATGGCCAGGCTTTGATGTTGACACAAACGAGGCCGAAGGGAGAGAAAGCCGCATTCATGGGCCGTGGGAGGGCCGGGCCTCCGAACGATCAGCTCCAGGAACCTAACACACGTGAGCGCCGGCGGGACAAGCGGGGTTCTATGTGCCGAGGAACAAAATAAACGTTGCCGTAATTTTAAAATATATATATATATCTGCGCCGCACACATGCATTTAAATCTATAGTATAATTATTTACTTTCCATCTAATTAAAGGGTGCACGTGGACTGTGGGTTCGAGCTGAGGAAGCCATTGTGTTCTGCTTTCTGGAAAAACCGAGCTAACGCCAAGGCAGCTCAACCCCCTCGACCACCACACGCTGCGCTGACATTTCCTGGAAGTCCAGGCCCTCGGCCGCTTGCTTCTTTGTCTGCAAATGAGGGAAGTGGATGCTGTAATATCTCACCCTCCTTCCGGCCCCTGCTGGTTCTCATCCCCAATTCAAAAGAGTCCTGAATTCAAATCTGAGCGTGGCAAGTGACTGTAACTTTCTAAGCTTCAGTTTTGCTCTCTGTGAAAATAAGTTTTATTTTATTTTATTTTAATATATTTTATTGATTTTTTTACAGAGAGGAAGGGAGAGGGATAGAGAGTTAGAAACATCGATGAGAGAGAGACATCGATCAGCCACCTCCTGCACACCCCCACTGGGGATGTGCCCACAACTAGGATATATGCCCTTGACCAGAATCGAACCTGGGACCTTTCAGTTCACAGGCCGATGCTCTATCCACTGAGCCAAACTGGTTTCGGCATAACTTTTAAATATACATTAAATAATTTTTATGGAAAAATATTCAAACAGATAGAAAAGGAGAAATGTATTTTGAGTATTCCCATGCCCACCACTCAGATTAAACAATTACTTTCATTTTGCTATATTTGTTTTATGTATATATGCATGTGTATATATGTGCATGTGTGTATTTTACAGAAACATTTAGAAATAAATGATAGATATCGGGATACTTGATCCCTAAATACTTTAGTGTGAATCTCAAAAAATTAAGGAGAGTCTCAGATAATTAGAGCACCATTACCACATTTAGCAAAATAACTAATTCCCTAACATCATCTGATATCCAGTCCAATTTCTATTTCTCCATTTGTCCCAACGTTTTATTTTATACGTTCATTTTTTAAGCTAAGCTTCAATTGAGAGCCATGCATTGGATTTGGTTGTTACATCTGCCTCTCAAGTCTCTTTTATAAAATAAATTTTTTTAAAGTGTAACATATCCAGAAACCCACATCAAAACTGTACATTTGAAGCATTCTGCACCCACTGACCAGACCCCCAAACCCCTACCTGTATCTAGAAACTGAGGATGATATACCTCAAAAACCCCTTCATGCCACTTTCCCTTTACAGCCTCGAATGATAAATACTACCCTGGCTTTTAAAATACTAGGTCAGTTAATAAAGAACATTGTAGACTGATGAACAAAAGGATAGATACAGAGGCAGTAAAACATCAAACAGACTGTGAAATTATAGCAGGAAGATTAAGGAGAGGTGGGGTAGATAAGAGATCAATCAAAGGACTTGTATCTATACATATAAGCATAACCAATGAACATAGACACTGGGGGGTTGGGGTATGCCTGGGAGGGAGGGGGAGCAATGGGGAGATATGTTTACATATAACACAATAAAAAATAAAATAAAATAAATAAAATACTAGGTCAGCTCTGCCTGTTTCTGAGATTTATCATGTTGTGACATGAAGCAGTTCTCCGAGGTGTTGTTTTAATTCTCAATCTGTCCTTTCTCATGGTGATGAGCTTTTGGCTTGTTTGGAGTTCGGGGCTATTACAAACAGTGCTGCTACAAACATCCGTGTGCCTGCCCCTCTGTGAGGTGTAGATCCAGGAGCGGAATGGCTGGGCCATTGGGTGCGTGTATGGTTAGCTCTAGTTGACACGCCTAAGAGTTTTTCAGAAGCATTGAATCAATGAGTGCCCCCAGAAGTCTGATGAATGTAGTTTGTCTCCCACGATTACCCACACATTGTAAGTCTTAGCCAATCAGATGAGTAAGTACGTGGTGTATATCAGCGTGATTTTAGTTTTAGTTTACATTTCTCTGAAGACTAGTGACACTGAGAATCTTCTCAAATGATCATCAGTCATTCGGATGTCCTCTTTCATAGATTGCCTATTCAACACTCTTAATCATTTTTCTACTAGGTCATTTGTCTTTTTCTTCTTGATTGGTAAGAATTATTTATATATTTTCAATATAAGCCCTTTGTCAGTTTCATGCACTACCAATATCTTCATCTGCTCTGTGACATGCTTTTTCATTCACTTGATGTATTTTGATGAGTAAGAGTTATTTATTTTAATGTAGTTCAATTTATTTGTTTTTTCCTTCAGTTTAATGCCTTCTGGATCTTGCTTAAGGAATATCAACTACCCCAAACCATAAAGATATTTTATTTTCTAAATGTTGTCATTTTATCTTTCATGTATAATTCTATAATCTACTTATAAGTGATTCTGTGGATGGTATGAGGTAAGGTTTTCATATGCATCTCCAATTTATAGACAGAGCACCCATCCCAAGCTGCTTCACGGTGCCACCTTGTTATAAATCAAGTCTCCTTCCCTATCTGTGTCTTCAAGACTCTCTCGTTCTTCTTAGCCATCCTATATAATAAAAGGCTAATATGCAGAACGACCGGTTGCTATGACATGCACTGACCAGCAGGGGGCAGATGCTCAGTGCAGGAGCTGCCCCCTGGTGGTCAGTGTGCTCCCACAGGGGGAGCAGTGCTCAGCCAGAAACCAGGCTCATGGCTGACCAGCGCAGCAGCGGTTGTAGGAGCCTCTCTGTCTCCATGGCAGCGCTACAGATGTCAGACTGATGGCTTAGGCCCATGGGCTCCCAGACTGCGAGAGGGTGCAGTCCAGGCTGAGGGAACTCCCCTCTGAGTGCACGAATTTTGGGTGCCAGGCCTTTAGTTTAAACAGTGGTACCTCGAGATACGAGTGCCCTAACACACGAGATTTTTGAGATACAAGCCCTCGAGCGAGCGATTTTTGCTTTGAAATACGAGCAACATTTGAGATAGGAGTAATCGCATGGATCGGCCGGCTGCACACAACCCACCAGTTTACCGCGACTCCAGCATCTCATAGTTTCCCATACCTCAAGGTTACGGAATGAATTAAACTCATATCTCGAGGTACCACTATAATATTAAAAGCGTAATATACTAATCAGACGAGACATCCTTCTGACAACTTTCCCGACAAAGATGCTGTGGAGGGGAGGGGCCACGGCAGAGGGCCCTGGCCATGGTGGTAGGTGGGAGCCATGGCAACCACAGTGGTAGTGGGGGCCAAGCCCCTTACAGAAATTTCGTGCATCAGGCCTCTAGTTTGCATACAAACTTAACAACCATCTTAACAATTCCTACAACCTATTAACATTTTGATTATGATTTCACTGACTCTGTCTATCAATGTGGAGAGAATTGACATATTTGAAATATCAAGTTGCCCAAGATATGAACATAATGCATCTCTCTTTACATATATTTGAGTCATCTCTCATTTCTCTCAGAAAATTTATCATTTTCTGTGCTAAGGTCTTAAACATCTTCCATTAGATATATTCATGGGAAGTTGATATTTTTGGTGTTACTGCAAACATTACTTTAAAAATTTTCCTAATTTGTCACTGATATATAGAAGTTCTCTTGATTTTTTTTGAAGGCTTCAGGTTTTGTGCTTTGTTTTTATGATTCTAGTTATTTTTATTTTATTTAATCCACACTGGAGGATATTTTTCCATTGACTTTTAGAGAGAGTGGAAGAGAGAGAAAAAGACAGAGAGAAATATAACCTTGTGTCCATTGGCTTTGGGAATTCAATTAGGAATCCTAATAATTTATCTATGGATCATTTTGTATTTTCTGTGTACTCCATCATGTCATCTGTAAATGATGACATTTATATATATATATATATTTCTTCTATTTCATGTTTATATCTGTTCTTTTCCCCTGCTCCTTTCTTTCACCCTCCTTCCCTCCTTTCTCTTTTCTCGTTGCCAGGAACAATTTCTAATGCAATGTTCACTACAAATCATGACGACAGACATCTCACAGAGAAATATTTTCAAATTTTCACCATTAATCATGATGCTTGTTTTAGGTTTTATGTAAAAAGGTTCCATTTTGTCTTTAATATTTTAAATGCTGTTAAATCATGTATTAGTATTGTATTAAATACTCTGTTCTTCATTTATGGGAATTAAAATACATTTCTCATTTATTCTGCTCACGAGATGAATTTCATTGTTATTTCTGAAATAACAGAAATTTATTTCTTGTTCATTTTTCAGCCAAATACTTGTTAGCAAGGACCCAGAATTTATTGATTTTCCATTTCTACATCCTTCAAGTTCTTAAGAGTACTGTGGACATAGTCAGCGTAAGAAAGGAGAGCAAGTGCGGAGAATCAGAGAGCACAGCCCTTCCCTCATTGTATGAAATCCCAAACTCAGTCACAGGTCACACCTGTTTCCCAGGGACTTTTGACTGTGCAGACTCTGTCTGTCTCGAGCCAATGTCTCCACTCTTGTGGTTGCATGAGACTTTTCTCTGGTAGATATCTTGGGAAAGGGTCCATAGGAATCATGATGTCCGTGGGAATTATGATCTGAGTGTTTGTAATAGTCTGCTGCTATTACACTTGAATATATGTATGGCTCTGCTTCACATTTTATTAAAAAATAAAAAAACAATGAATAGCTTATTTCCTTAAAAAGTTATTCCATTATATTCTGGCTTTGGTGAAAAAAGTATCCTGGAAATCTGATTTTCTTTCCATTTTAAGTGTCTAACTGATGAATGCTTAAGGATTTTTTTCCTTTAAGATTCAGTAGTCTTATTAGAATATGTTTGGTTTTAAACCTTCAGTGGCTATTTTTTCTAAATGTTCAGTGTCCTTTCAATATGTACCTTCAAATCATCTTAAATTTCAGAACAATCTTATTACTATTAGTTTTGTTTTGTTTTTATGTAACACAGTAACATTTATTTCACTCACAAATCTGTTATTTAAGTAGTGTTTGGCACAGTTACCTTTTATTTTAAAAAATAAACTTTCTACATGAGATTTACATAAAAGTTGGGAAGATAGTGCAGAGTCATGTACCCCACACCCAGCAAACCAATATTTATTCAGGCTCCTCTAGTTTTCAGCCTGTCTCTACTTCTGTCTTAGGGTACCATCCAGGATTCCCCTTTACATTTAGTTATCATGGCTCCTTATGCTCCTCTTGGCTGTGACCATTTGTGACTTCGTTTTTGATGACCTAGACCAGGGGTCAGCAAACCATGGCTCGCGAGCCACCTGCGGCTCTTTGGCCCCTTGAGTGCGGCTCTTTTGAAACTTTGTGGCCCATGCACAGAAGTCGGTTTTCAGCCTGGGCGAGTCTATTTTGAAGAAGTGGCGTTAGAACACTCAAGGGGCCAAAGAGACACACGTGGCTTGCGAGTCGCGGTCTGCCGACCACTGACCTAGACAGTATTGAGGGGGTCTATGGGGTGATTTTTTAGAATGTCCTTCAATTGGGATTTATCTGATATTTTTCTGATTATCCTGGGGTTATAGGCTTTTGAGATGAAGATCATGGATGTAAACTGCTATTTTTAAAAAATATATTTTATTGATTTTTACAGAGAGGAAGGGAGAAAGTCAGAAACATCGATGAGAGAGAGACATCGATCAGCCGCCTCCTGCACACCCACTGTGGAGATGTGCCCGCAAGCAAGGTACATGCCCCCAGCCGGAATCGAACCTGGGACCTTTCAGTCTGCAAGCCAATGCTCTATCCACTGAGCCAAACCTGTCTCGGCTAAACTGCTATTTTCATTACATCATATTAAAGATACATACTTTCAACATGACATTACTTATCATATTGTCCTTCATCACCTGGCTGAGGCAGTATATGTCCTTTTACTATCCCCGCCGTCTCCTTTCCTTTCATAACCATAAAGGGAGTCGTTATTCGAAGCCCCAAATTAAGGAGCGGGCAGTTATGCCCCACCTCCTTGAGGGCAGAAAAATCTCCATAAACTACTTAGAATTCTTTGGCATGGGAGTTTTCTCATCTCCCCACTGATTTATTTATTCAATCATTTATTTATATCACTGAGGACTCATGGACTCATTTATTTTAGACTTTGGTTATAATCTAATTTATTTATTTTGTTGTCCAAATTGTTCCAGCTTTAGCCATTAGGAAGTCTTTCAGTTTGCGCCAAAGTCCTCAGAAACCCTATTTTTTTGAGTCGGGGAGAAGGGGAGCATAGTGATATTTTTGGTTTGTTTGTTGAGCATTTTCTTTTTGGCACAACAGATATGCCCCAGCCCCAGAATCAGCCAATTTCTCCAAGATGCCTTGGTTCCTTTTTATTGGAGAATGGCACGAGAAACCACAACCTGGCACTAGGCATGCTCACTGGTGCTGCCATGCATTGCTACTGCCCCTGCTTCTAGGCCCACTTGCTAACAGAGCAAGGAAATACTTGCTTGCAAACAAACCTATTCTTTTTTTTTTTTTTTTGCAAATAAACCTATATTTATTTGTATACTAGAGGCCTAGTGCCCGAAATTCATGCACAGGTGGGGTCCCTAGTGGCTGCTGGCTGGCGGCCATGGTCTTCCTTCATTCCACGCCACCCCCTGGTGGTCAGCACAGGTCATAGCCAGCGATCAAACTCTCGGTCGGTTGAACTCCCGAGGGCACACTTTGTATATTAGGCTTTTATATCTATAGGAGATATCCATCTATATTAAGTGACAGTATCACATACAGTGGTACCTCGAGATACGAGTGCCCTAACATACGAGATTTTTGAGATACAAGCCATTGAGCGAGCGATTTTTGCTTTGAAATACGAGCAACATTTGAGATAGGAGTAATCCCGCAGATGGGCCGGCTGCACACGACCCACCAGTTTACCTCGACTCCAGGGTCTCATAGTTTCCCACGCCTCAAGGTTACAGAACGAATTAAACTCGTATCTCGAGGTACCACTGTATTAAGTTAAACATTGGTTCATACTGAATGTCCCTGACTCTAATCCATTACCACACGTATCCTTATTGCTATCTTCATTGCTTGTCTATAACCACCATTTCCACAGTGAGAAACCCGTTCCCACTATTCACCATCCACTGTTCAACTGCAATATGCATGCCCATGTGGAGATGTGCCGGCAAGTGATTTCAGAATTGTTAACCTATACCCCTGCGGGAAACAACTGACCAACTAGAATAGAGTTCTTATGTGCTATTCCTTTTATTTTTAGTCTTACAGACACCAGATCTACCTCTTCCTTCATCACTTTCCCTGAGGCTGACTCATACAGCCATTACAGTCTGCATTCCATTTGGGGATCTTCCAATTTCCAAGAGATTTTTTAAACCTGCATGCATTAAGGTTCACTTTCTTGTGTTGTAAAATTCTATGGGCTTTGATAAATGCGTATCAACCACTTCAGTATTCTACAGCATGGTTTCACCATTCTAAGCCCCTCCTCTCTCATGCCTCACCTGTTCAACCCTCCACACCCCCTCTTCTTCCCCAATCCTTAGCAACCACTGATCTGAATTGCATGAGACTCCATTTAGCTTTGTAAGAAACTGCCGAACTGCCTTCCAAGTGGCTGTACTATTTTGCATTTGTATTATTAAAGAGCAATAAATGACAGTTCCTGTTATTCTGCTTAATTGCTAGCAATTAATAATGTCAGTTTGTAGTATTTTAGTCATTCTAATAGGTGTGCAGTGGTATCTCATTTAATTTGCATAACCATAGTGAAAAATTATGGTGAGGATTTTTCATTTGCTTATTTGCCATCTATGTATCTTCTTTGGTACAATACTTGTTCAGATATTTTGCCCATTTCTTTCTTTGGGGGGTAGGACCATTTGTTTTCTTACTGTTGAATTTTGTAAGTTCTCTGTATATTTGGTATGTAAGTTCTTTATCAGATGTGTTTTGCAAAAAAATTCCTTCCAGTCTGTGGCTTGTCTTTTTATTCTCCTAAAAGTGCCTTCTGCAAAGCATAAGTGTTTCATTTTAATATAGTTCAATGTATTATTTTTTCATGAATATATATATATATATATATATATATATATATATATATACACTTTATCCCCAAATCAAAGGATATATAGCTTTTTCTCTTATGTCTCCTAGATGTTTTATAGTTTACATTTAAGACTATGACCCACTTTGAATTTAATTTTGTGGAAGAAGTAAGGTTTGTATCTTAGTTCAGGGTTTGTTTTGTTTTGTTTTTTATATATGAACCTCAAGTTGTCCCAGCATCATTCATTGAAAAGACTATTCTTTTTCCTTTGAGTTTTCTTTCCACCTCTGTGAGAAATCAGTTGACTATTTTTGAATGGGTCTATTGTTGTGATCTCTGTTCTGTGCCATTAGTTTATAAGGCCATTATTCCACCAGTACCATGCAGTCTTGATCACTGCAGGTTTATAGTAAGTCTGAAATTTGATAGTATAATTCTTCCAAGTTTGTTCTTTTTCAGTATTATATTAGCAGTATTTATTTTGATATGATTTTTTATTTCTAAATTGTATCTTGAATTCTTCACCCCTCCTTCCAAATCCTACTTTTTTTTAAATCATCTAATTTCTGAGTTTTAAAATTCAGATTTCATGTTGTTCTTTCATAGTTTATGTGATCTTAAAAGTGTGTAGTTAATTTTATCTATTCTATTATAGTTTTCATCTGTTTTGTGGGCGCCTTTTTTCTTGCATGTTTTCATTGTTCCTATGGAGATTATTATGTTTGTTATTCTTTTTAATCTTCATTGTAAAGAAACTTTGTATGAGCTTCAAAGATAATCCTTTGGTTGCTTTTTTCTTAAATAAAACAAATTCCCTCTAGTTTTATGAAGGGAGGGTGGGAAAGTGATAGATATACTACCTTCAAGAGCTTAGAGTTCCTTCTTGGTTTATCTTACAAACTAATGAAGATCATGACCTTGTATTTTCTAAATTATGAATCTTCTGGTAATTTCTAACATGTTCATCAATACTGTATTTTCTAAATTATAAATCTTCTGGTAATTTCTAACATTTTCATCAATACTGAAAATATAAAGCATTTTCTGTTCTGATTAACTACTCCCAGAAGTTCTTCTCATTAATTACTCCCAGAAGTTCTTCTCACTGCTAGGCCTTTCTTTGAAAAAGAACCTTGTATTTGTTAGTTTGAAGAGTGTATAGGGCCCAGAATACTCTTAACACTAACAGCCATTATCACATTGCCATCCCTTTGTCCCATGAACTGGATCTAATCAAACTCCCTTCCAATTTGGCAGCTTCTCTCAGATTGATCACTGAGTTTTAGAGTGAGAACATACTGGTAATTGAAGCGATGTGTTCTCAGGGCCTTAAGAATTTCAGTTGCCTTCCCTCTGCTTTTCCCCACACAGATGAGATAACACAATGGTCTTGTAGCCATACACTGTTGTCCCCTACCTCCTTATCTTCGGGGTGGGGTGGGGATTTCCTGGGACACTGTCAACTCCTGTCTGTGTGTCTTTGGGTTTGCTATCCTCGCTGCTCAATATGTTTTTATTCGGGAAGAGGGACTTTCAAATATTAAACCAACTTTGCCTCCTTCAAGTAAGCCAAACTTGGTTGTAATACATCATTTTAATGTATCACCAAACTCATTTTGCTAATAACTTTTAAAAACATTAATGAAATAGGTTGGCTTATATTTTTTTCTTGAAATGTACTTGTTGGGTTTTCTTATAAAAGTTATGTTGTCTAAATCACAAATATCCTTTTTTATAGATTTTACGTTAAATTGATATTTATTAATTAAAATATAGGTAGAATTTATTAGTGAAGCTATCTGAACCTCAATGTTCTTAGTGGAATATTTTAATTAAAGATTTAATTTCTTTATTAGATACAGTACTACACTGAGTGGCCAGATTATTATGATCTCTGAACACATAATAATCTGGCCATATACATACACACACACACACATACACATATATATATATATTAGAGGCCTGGTGCATGAATTCATGCATGGGTGGGGCATAGCCAGCCTGGCCAGAGGCAGGGGACATGGGTGGTTGGCTGGCCTGCCTGCTGGTCAAACTCCTAGTGGAGGGGACAATTTGCATATTAGTCTTTTATTATATAGGATATATATTGAGTGGCTAGATTATTATGCATTCAGAGAGCATAATAATCTGGCCACTCAGTGTATATAGACTTTCTATCTCTTCTTATTTCAGCTCTCAATTTTATTTAATCATTAAATCATTGAAATAAAGTTGCTCTGATTATCATCTCAATCTTGGTAAAATCCATACCCACCTTTTATCCCTCATATTGGTAATTTAGTCTTCTTTCTTTTTTGTTTCTGATCAGTCTTGCCAGTTCTTATAATTTTGTTAATTACTTTAAAAAGTTTGACTTTTTAGAGTTTTTCTAATATATATAAATATATGTTTATATTTCATATACTTCTGCTCTGATTTCCTTTCTTCTACTTTGTTCTTTCTCTAGCTTCTTAAGATAGATATTTTCATCAAAATGTTAGCCTTAGTTCTTTTAAAATATTACTATATATAACATATATCATATATAGCTAAAAGGCTATACATTTTCCTCTGTGCATGGCTTTGACTGTAATCCACACATTATGATATGTTTTATGTTTATTAACATTCAGAAAAATATATCTTCAAATTTCTACTGTGATATTCTCTGACTCAGAGAGGTTATTTAGAAGTATATTATTCAATTTCCAAATATTTGAAAATTTTCATTTATCATTTCTTATTGATTGCTTAAATATTTCTGTGGTGGTCACAGAAAAAACCCACATGATTTCAATCCTCTGATATTTGTTGAGACCTGCTTTCTAGACTATCTATAATAATAAAAGGGTAATATGCTAATTAGACTGGACATCATTCTGGATGTCATTCACAAAGATGGGGCCGCAGGGAAGCCTGGGTCACAGGTGCCTGCCAGTGGAGCAAAGCCCTGGTCCCCGGTGCCAGAGGGAATCCAGTGCCGGCAGCAGAGGGAAGGAAGGCCTACTCTTTCATGAATTTCATGCATTAGGCCTCTAGTATTTGATAAAAGTCCCATGTGCATTTAAAAAGAATGTTTATTCTTCAGTTGCTTGCTTTTGTCATTATTTCCTTTATGTGTCTCTACTCCTTTATTGTTATGAAATATCCCTCCTTATCTCCAATAATGTATCTAGTTTAAAGTCTATTTTATCTATTTATTAATAGAGCCACAACAACCTTCGTATATGTCTTTCATGGCATTCTTTTTGAAGAAGCCAGGGCAGTTACCTTATAAAATGACTCGCTCTACAGTATTTGTTCCCGATTAGTTTTATTTAACTTGTTCCTCTGTCCTGTCCACTTTCTGAAAACCCAGAAGTGTGATTTAGCTATAAACATACTTAGCAATAACACTTCATAGGCAGTGCTTTGAATTTTATATTTTGTCGTGTCAGGGATATGATCACTCTAGCCTCATAATACTGTTGAATGGATTGGATGAGAGGATGTATGTCAAGTGCCTAAGATGCAATCTGACATATTATAGGTTAAAAAGTAGAGTTTCTCAGCCTTAGCACTGCTAACATTTTGGACCAAATAATTCAGTGCATTGAACATTGTCTTTTCCATTGTAGGATGTTTAACAACATTCCTGACCTCTACCCATTATGTGCCAATAACACTCTCCAGCTGTAATAACCAAAAATATCTCCAGACAATGTCAAGTGTCCTCTAGGGGTAAAAATCGATCCCAATTCAGAATCACTGGCAGAAAACAAAAACTGGGTATAAAAAAGTATTTGATAAATATTCCATAAGCACTTACTATCATGCCTTATGCGAGGCTTTGAGATTAAGAGCTGAATGGAACATGAATGCTGACCTCAACATAGGCATAGTTTTAGGCAAAGATAATGAGGCAAATGGGAAATTTGCTGTAACAGGGACAACCATGTGTAATGAGAGGAAGGACACCTAACTCAGTCTGGAGCAGGAATTCATTCACGAAGGAACAGAGAAGAGACTTCTGAGTTGAGATCCATAGGACAGAACTGTCTCCCCTTTCCCATTAAGACTCAAGAGATCAAACCAGTAATGACTGTTGTGAATGAACATAAACACTCAAGAAATAAATGATCAAAAACCCATATAATTTCCAGTCTGGACTTCAGCAGAGTATGACCAATAAAGATTAATCGACTAGTAAATATACAGACACAGACAAAGTAAGCCAGGAGAGCTAGACACAGCACAATCAGCCGTCTACTTTCTCATTCTCTAGCTCTCAGTCTGTGTAGGGTCAGACTGACTAACTGAAACAAGATTAACACGCTCCTCGTTGACATAGAAAGGCCTTCAATGAAGGTGCCTATCCACAGGGGCATACTAGTCAGCTGCCTATACTTCCATTCTTCCTCCCATCAAGTGTTTCTCCAGCTTGCTTGCAGTGTAGACTGGTTAACTGTCCACTAAGCCTGTTTCCTCTAGTTCCTGGGCATATCCCTCAACTATCTTTCCTAACCTCCACTGAGTTCTAGGCCAAGGCATGTATGCATGAAGGTGACATGCCCTCCTTCTGGGTCTTGCCCATGAAAACTTCCCATATGCAATGTTTCATGTTGTTTTCATTTCTACGGGCTTGATGCAGACAAACATGGGAAGCTTAAAAGGCAAGGTTTAAAGATGGCAGAGCTGAGGAGCAGAGAAAACCCATGTTCCTGAGAACCCCCCGGGAGGAGAGAGGCCCCACAAAGAGGAATTTCCTTCCTGGGCTTGAGACAAATAAGAAGTCCACTTCCACTGGGTGAAGTCATGAGATGTGAAGGGTTATCTAGTACAGCATCTAGCCTTACCTTCCTAATACAGCAGTACCTCGAGATACGAGTGCCCTAACATACGAGGTTTTTGAGATAAGAGCCGTCGAGCGAGCGATTTTTGCTTTGAAATGCGAGCAACATTTGAGATACGAGTAATCGTGAAGATCGGCCGGCTGCACACGACCCACCAGCTTTCAGCGACTCGAGTGTCTCATAGTTTCCCACGCCTCAAGGTTATGGAACGAATTAAACTCGTATCTCGAGGTACCACTGTAAGCCAAAGTGGAGAATGGGACAGGTTTACCCTGTAGCTGTAACCCCTCTGGCCCCGGACACGCACAGTATTTCATCCGTGCGCACCACGCCAACGAGGAGCGCCGTGGCCAGAACTTCTCACTGAGACGCCCCTGAGGGAGATGGGTATGCAGGAGGCTATTCGCAGGGCTATTGCTAAAGATCGCACTTCATCTAAGCCTGCAGCACAGAAGTATGGAAGGAGGTGGGCTTTGATGTTGGACAGATGTGGCTCTGAACCTTGGCTCCCCACCCCGACAATTCGCTGGCTCCATCTCTCGGGGCCTCTGTTTCTTCATCTGTAAAATGAGGGTAATAACACCTCGCAGGAATTTTGTGGCGATAAAATAACAGCATATAAAACGCTGGCACGGTTCCTGGCATTTCCAAGGTGCTCAATTAGCTCCCTTCCGACACCCATGAAATTAATGAATTGGAAATTTATTTATTCTCCTCATCAGAGGACTAAGGGGAGGGCTAGCCTTTTCACTGAGGGCTGTATATTTATCCTTCCCCAGAAACGCTGAAGGTTTCACAGAAAGAAACCAGGTCCAACACATACTTGGGTGTGTTTCCCCTTGGTCTAAACAAGGAGAAGAATTCAAGCTTTAAGAAACTTAAACATAAAACACACAAACGGAGGCAACATTCTTTACTTTTATAACTCTTTTCCCTTAGAAGACAGAAATGTCATATTTCCAGACCACGGCAGCAGCACACACGCTGGCCTTTGACCCGGCAGAAGAGAAAAAAAGAGAGACAATTTACACAACAGAGCGGGGAGTGGTGGATTTCGCTGGCAAACACCCCATCCCATTCCCCTGTCGTCCCAGATGCAATGATCACAAAGCTAACGACTCGGTGGCAAGAGCTCACCTTTCCCGAGCCCATCTCTGTAGATGAAGCTGAAATCAGGACAGGAAAACAGGGAACATCCTTCCAGATAAGCTGGCAGAGCAGTGCGCTGCTGCAGCCCCCCCCCCCCCCGCCCCCCACTGTACCCGGCTGCAGGAGAAGGAGGCCGCAATGTCAGGTCAGCCGGGATGCGGAGGGAAGCGAGGAAGAGAGCCACCCACCAGCATGACTAAGTGCTCTTGGGGACAATCCCCGCTCAGAGGGCAGAAAGCAAATATCCAGATGTTGGGAGCTGCCAGATGTGATTAACTGAAGAAAGGTGAAGCTGCCCACTTAACCATCTGAGCAGCTCCCCTCCTCAAAGTGACCCCGGACTTCTCTGCAAAAGCATTCATCAACAAAACGAATGGAGGCCCCGTCCGTCTCCCATCTTGCCCCCTTTCCCTCGCCCCCCTCCGATGCAGGCAGAGCCGCGGCCTATTTTTAAACCCCTGGCAACGCGCTCAGCCGTGGCAATGTGTGGGCTCCCTGACACGGGCTAATGCGCGCTGAGAGAGAGAGACACGGGCGGGCTTCGCCCACATGCTGTCCTTCCTCTCCCAGGAGAACGGGGCAGAGGGAGTGAGGGCAGGAAGCGACGGCCCGACTGGGGAGCCTACTACGTACCTATGGAGCAGGGGGTACCCGACACCCATTTCTGTGACAGGGAACTAACTGGGGGGCTTCCTTCCTCCCCGAAAGTGAAGGCCGAGGCGGGCCAGAGCTCACCCCACATACAAATAACCAAGAGAGGGTTCAGGCTGAGAAGAAAATCAAACCCAGGTGCCCATGCTAGCATCTTTGAAAGGAAAAGTGTTTATGTGAATCTCAGTGTCTCGGCGACATGCATCTAATGTGCTTTAAATATGATAACAAACATTTTATTAAACATTGGAGACTTTTTTTTTTTTGGAGCAAGATTGCAATGAAGCCAATTTACCAAAAAGAAAAAAAAAATGACTTTTCAAGAAAGCAGGTTGTGCTGTACTTACAATCGCTCCAGCTGCTTCAGATCCTGGAAGGCGCCTCTCTCAATGATGCTGACCTGGTTGTCTTCCAGATGCCTGGAACCACAGAGACAGTGGGGGTCAAAGACAAGAAGGGCTCAGGGATCCTCACGCCGGGCACAGGCCACGCAGGCATCGTCACCCCCTGACCCTGGGGCGCCATCTGAGATCAGAAGGGTGAGACCAGGGTGGTGGGACCAGAGAATTCACATCCCAGCTTGGTGTCACGGCAACCAGGGTTTCGCCGCCTGCACACTTCTACCTGACAGATTGCTTTCCATGCCTCTATTTTAGGAATGTTCTCAGCGAATGTCCCCCCGAGCGCTGCAGGATGTTGCACAGAAAAGGAAGAGGGGAAAAGCTGCTTCTTATAAAAACTACACATATAATCAGCATCTCTTCCCTCATGGCCCCCTCCCTCCCGGATTCAAAAATACTTCCCCACAAAGGGCCTTCTCTGCCCGCTGTCTCAGGGTCGGCTAGCAGAGAGGGGGGAGCTATTGTTGGACACCTGCCCGTGACGAGGGCAGACCCGCCCGGTGCCAGGATCTCCTCTGCCAGTGCTGCCCGCGCCCATCAGGAGGGTGACAGTTAACAAAAGCGAGGGCTCCCAGCCGCGGGCTCCGCTGACCTCCAAAGTCGTCCATGCAGGTGATTAAAAAACTAAACACTCTGCTTAACGTGAATTAGGTTCGTGCGTGTGGCGGGGCCTCAGAACTGAGCTTACAATGAAACATTTGTTTCCCTAATTTAAAAAAAAAATAAATGGCATCTTACAACGGATTAGCTGGATGGTTGAGAAGGGAAGCGAGGAAACCACATAGTTTCCATGCAGGGCTGGTGGCTGAACGGGACCGAGGGGAGGTGGAAGGGGGATTCTCTGGAGGGTGGAGCTGAGGAAGGGCCATGGCTCCTCCTGAAGCATCCAAAGCCAAGTGCCTAGCTCTCCATTCAGACAGATTCCTTCCATGACAGCCTCCACCTCTGCCACCTCTGAGATGTTTCAGAGCCAGCCCCAAGCCCCAGACTTCTTAGGGTGCACACCTGGGCCTTGGTGTTTATTTTTAAGTCCACCTATGCGTAAGGACCAGGAAGAGTCATCATCAGACTCCCAGACCTCACATTTGCCAGGACAGCGGCCGCTTATTGAGTGGATGAGAAAGTAGAGAAGACCTAGGGCCACAGCACATACTGATTCTATAGTAAGGAAAAGGCTAGTCTAGGCCACATGGAGTTTCCTGCTTAGATTCTCAGAGTGAAAGGGGGTATTTTGGAATCAGGATATTTCTCTCTCTCTCTCTCTCTCTCTCTCTCTCTCTCTCTCTCTCTCTTTCTCTTTCTCGTGCACACACACACACAAACTCCTTTTGAGAACTCAGCTCTTCCATGTCCAAACAGCTAAGACTCACTCTCTTCATTTGTAAAACAGGAAAAAGAAAGTTGACATCTCATCAGTGAGGCGTGGCTGGAATGGCTCAGTTGGTTGGAGTGTCATCAAAAGGTCGTGGGGGTTCAATTCTTGGTCAGGGCACATACCCAGGTTGTGGGTTATATCCCCAGTTAGGCTGCCTACGGGAGCAACAGATCGATGTTTCTCTCTCACATTGATTTTCTTTCTTCTTACCAGCTGAGGTAATGCCATTGGGCTATCTATGTGTCAGCAAGGCACACATGCTCCCCACTTCGCCACAGCCCTCATCCATTCTGATTCATACATTTCTGTTACTTCTGGCCTCTGATAGGCTCCCCACTTTATATGGACACCATGAAGCAGAGAGATTCAGAGACTTGGCCAGGGAGGAATTATTTGTATAAAGTCACACAGCTAGTTCGGGTGGAGTCTTAACTCCTACTCTAGTGTGCTTGCCAGATTTGATTTAGATTTCCTCTCCTGCCTTCTCACCAGCTGAGGATAATGCCATTGGGCTATCTAGTCAACCTCTCCAAGACTCGCTCTTCATTTGTAAAAGAGGAAAAAGAAAGTTAAAAACATCTCATCAGTGAGGCGTGGCTGGTATGGCTCAGTTGGTTGGAGTGTCATCCTGTGTATCAAAAGGTTGTGGGGGTTCAATACTTGGTTAGATCCCCAGTTGGGCTGCCCACGGGAGGCAACAGATCAATGTTTCTCTCTCTCACATCCATGTTTTTCTTTCTCTTGCTTCCTCTCCCTTCCTCTCTCTCTAAAATCAGTAATAGCATATCATTGGGTGAGGATTTAAAAAAAAAAATCTCGCAGATGAAAATAAAAAAGGAGCAAAGTGTATAAATGATCTACCCCAGGATCTCGAGTATAATTAGATGTTTAATAAATGTTATTTTCCTTTCCTTCTCTTCCTTTTCCACCTCGCCATATGGCAACGAGGGCCTTGGAATGCTAATAGACTCACGCTAGCACGTTTTGCTAAACAGGGAACCAGTTCGGTATTAGTGACGGGTGGTTTGTTCAGCTGGGTTTTTACCATCCATCCATCCATCACGTGGCTTGTTGTCATTACTTCCCAATTATATCAAGGAGCGACACGGGGAGGCTGGGTGTCGCAGACCCACACTGGGTTTTGAAGGAGCCAAACTCCAGCCTCCTATGATGAAGCCCTTAGTTCTGTACTAATTAACCTAACTCTGCCAGCCTCTTTCGGAAAGAGGGGGAGAAAAATGCAAATACATCTGGGTAGCTCGCTGTCCCTTCCTGCTCTGGTGAGGCCCCGGAAGGCTAACTTTTATCAGCTTTATCACATCAGAAGCTTCCTCGACTCTGGCTTCCTGTGGGGTTCAGCCAGCTGCAGTCCCCAGCAGGAGCAAGGAGGGTAGAAGGATAATGACTGAGATTTATTCCCGGTTCCCATCCTGCCAAATCATCTCAGGTTGACTTCATCTCTCTACCCAAGAGCACAGGTCCTGTCAGGCCATCTCTACCTTTGCTAAGGTAACCACTTCATCCCTCTGTTCCTTGAGGCCTAGAGACCTGTCGCCGCCAGCCCCAGAGAACTATACCATCTCTTCCTTCCCACGCCTTTGCAACAATTCCTTCTTCAGCTCTCCTCATTTGTCCTGCGTGAGCATCGTCTCTTTTCTGCTGGGATCCTGACTGACAGGGAACCTAGGACCCTTCTAGATCCACTTCCTACATCTACCAGAGTCCACCCTGCTACTTGGCACTTAAGGGTTCAATGAATAATCAGTATTTCATGAATCCACGAGCTGTGAACCGTCCACCCTCGCTTCTAGGCTGAGATCCAGTTTAGGAGCTTGTGCTAAAGCCAAGGCTATCCCCTCTTACGTTACTGACCAGATAGGGGGTCAGGGAGCCAGGAAAGGCTGGAACGTCCACGGCTCCAGTCTGCTCTGAGTTAGGCGGACGCAGACTGTGTTCATTTGCGGCACTGTAATTTTTTTTATTTTGTTTTAACATTGGATCAGACTCGGAAATCACCCCACGGGATGAAGGCTGGGTGGAGTTTGGCTCTTTATTAGCCCCATTTGGGAGAAAGCTGTTCCCCACATTGTGGTCATAGAGCTCTTGCAGCAGAGGACTGAGAAAGGGAGCTTATAGCACAGCGGAGTCCCTCTCCTGCTCCCACCCCAGGGGAGGAAGAACGGTGACGGGCAATTCTCGAATCTTCTGTCTGAATGCGCTCTATTTGCGAAAACCGCCTTCCGGATGAGGCCGAAGTTCCCCAATCTCCCTTTTATCTGCTTTTGCTCAGCCCCAGCACCATGGTAACCCATTCCGCTAGGAAATGGGTGGCAGGATCGAATTATTCAAGACCCATCAAGTCTTTTCTGGTTTCACGATAAACTGTAAATAAGAAACAGATACAGCGAAGATGCCAAGGTGGGGTGAACGCTTTTCAAAAAAAAAAAAAAAGATAGTTGTTTAGGTTACTCTGCTAAACAGCAAAGAGTAAGGAAAAATATCCTTTGCATGTCTGGGTATTTTATTGGTGTTTGCCGGAAAGCACTTCCGCTCCCCGACTTGCCTGATTCTCGTAGGGCAGGAATAGGCGACTTGAATGGGACTGTCTTGGAATTGATGAGATAATGAAACATATTATATTGATAGAGTCTATAACCTGGGGGAAGGGAGAGGGTTTTGGCATCGCTTATCAAAATAAATTGTACCCGTTAACTGAAAACAAAATAAGAAGAATGTACCAATAAACCACAGTCAAAGGGAATGATGGGGGCCATCCGGAGGATATTAACAGGATCTTCTGTGATTATTTTAAACTTTCTATTTGCAGAGGGAAGATAGAGAAATTGGAATTTTTATTAGTCTTTCTGATGTAATGGTAAAATCAAAGGGTTATTTTTGACTTGGTTAGAAAGATGAAGCAGTAGGTGAAATTTCTGACTTGTATGAAAGGAAATCTTTCACAGATGCCGGGGGGTTAGAAATGGGGAAATAAAAATGAGAGAAGCTAAATGTCTGGTTCTTGAAGCAGCAAAATGACCTGGAACCACGTTGTTTACTGCCTATATCTCCTCAATAAAAACAGCCTCACGGTGAGGCCTGGAATTCCCTCATTCCCTGTCCCAGTCTCAACTCTGAGCACACACACTTATCAGAGCTGCCCATCATCTGACAGACATATGCCTGCTCAGAGCAAAAGGCAGATATGGCAGGGGCTGGGGTCTTCCCTCCAAGGAGGGAGAGCAGGCAGTGTGCTGGGGGACACGCCGAGGGGAGAGCATCTGATGGCTGGAGGCCCCACATTCGGATCCCAGTGTTCTCACACACGGGTGCTCGGGGAAACTCGGGGAACAGCAGTGGTGCATTCACAAAACAGGTGAACTATGGTTTTCTAAACTCCCTAACACGCAAGTGGCTCTGCATGGCGGTGAGAAAGCACACATCCTGGGTTCTGATTCCTCCTCCCTCGGTGACCTGCTATGTGCAGTTGGGACCGCTTAACCCAGTGGTCGGCAAACTCATGAATCAACAGAGTGGCAAACCGCGGCTTGCGGGTCACAGTTCGCTGACCACTGACCTAACCTATCTGAGCCTCTGATTCCTCTGGACACGTAGTGGTTGATAACTATGTAACATAGAGTTTGGTCTGTGGAAGGTACCACGTATATCTTGGTTTAGCATCATCATGACCATCATTAATTCTCAGTCAGGAAAACAGTGTTATACAAGTAACACTCCATAAGCTGCAGGGAGACTAAACAGACCGTTCATGAAAAGATTAAACCAAAAAGCATCATACTGTATGTTTAATTATGAGAGTTAGAAGAACTTTTATTTAAATGGGTAGAACTGGCCCAAACCGGTTTGGCTCAGTGGATAGAGCATCGTCCTGCAGACTGAAAGGTGCAAGGTTTGATTCTGGTCAAGGGCATGTATCTTGGTTGCAGGCACATCCCCAATAGGGGGCGTGCAGGAGGTGGCTGATTGATGTCTCTCTCTCATAGATGTTTCTAATTCTCTATCCCTCTCCTTTCCTCTCTGTAAAAAAAATCAATAAAATATATTTAAAAAAAATAAATGAGTAGAATTGTATTCCCCCTCAAATCCAAATGTTGATGCTCTTCCTTCCAGTGTGTCCGTATTCAACATTCTTCTAGAGATGAGGTCTGTTCTGTGTAATCCAGTTAAAATGAGGTCATTGGGATGGGCCCTAGTTCAGTTGATTAGTGTCCTTATAAAAAGGGGAAATGTGGACATACAGGCATTGAGCAAAGACAGTGGAAAGGTCCCATGGGAAAGACCACCATCTAAAAGCCAAGGAATTCCAGTCTTGGCCATTTGGGCTCAATAGTTAGAGTGTCAGCCTACGGACCACAGGGTCACAGGTTCGATTCCTGGTCAAGGGCATGTACCTTGGTTGCAGGCTCAATCCCTGGCCCTGATCAGTACATGTGTGGGAGGCAGCTCAGACTTAGAGTTGAGGGATCGCTATTTAGAAATGAGGCCTCATATTCCTTGCTCCCCCATTTTGCAAACGCCCATCTCACATTTTGCTACCTGTCTGCACAGCTGGGTGTTCAGCAAGGGCTCTGACCCTGTCTGGCTCCCTCCCTTCCTCTCCCTTCCCTTCTCCATTAAACAGCAAGATAAATAGCTTTTGTTCCATTTTCTCTTCTAATGCATATGCTGGAGAAGAAATTATCATCTCTTTGGAAGGAAAGAACGGTTAGCCAGTCTGATATTGCTGTCACCCTAGAAGTTGGGCATGTCCACTTACTCATGTATGACCTTCTGTTTTCCCTGTCACTGGACGGACTTCTTCCATTGGTCTACCCAGGCAGCAGCGAGGAGACACAGAGGGAGATACCAGTGAAAACCTGGTACCCAGAGAAGGGTTTTGTGCCACAGCATGGCAAATTCCCGTTGCCCAGTGCCAAGGGGCATAATGTTAGGGCAATGGAACCCTTACGTAAGGCCGAGGAGCTAAGAATAAAAATGTGCCGGAGAGTAATGCGCTACTTACAAGACTCGAAGGTTCTTGAGTCCGGCAAAGTCCATCTTGGTGATCCTAGTGATATTATTTCTGTCCAGGTCACTGAAATGGAGAGAAAATTTGGGTAAGATTTTTTTTTTTTTCAGGTTACATTTATAGTCTATTCGACCCAGACTGGCTCGGACTGGAGGGATGTTGCTTGTCAAGAAGAAGGCAATTCCAGTGATTAATGATATCCCCTGAGCATGCCCAACTAACCTTACGGGTATTGTATGGAATAAGCTATCCATTATGTGTGGAGCGGAGTTTGTTATGTGTGGCCGCCTGGCTTCTGTTGCCCCTTCATCAGGTCAGACATTTTTTTTTTAAGCTCCCCACCCCCAACTCACAGATCACGTCATAGAAGCGGGGCTGAACCTTCGTCTCAGCTCCAGGGATCAGCCCCTCACCAGGCCAGGAGTCTATGCATCTCTGCCTCCTCTGAGCACAGTCATTGTTTTAGGAATGCATACATGACCCAAATTCCCAGCGGGCTCTTCTGCACTGGGGCTGCTAAGCTGTTCAGCGCTGCCGGCAGCCATCTTTCCCATGAAGACAGAGCTTCCCAGAGTGAGGAGATTAAAAAGATTGATTTCTGCTGCTATCCTCCGAGGCTCTGGAGCCACACATGCCTGAAGCCGGACACTGTGTTTGGAGATTATGTGGAGCCACTGTATCCCATCCCTCTTATATATACATTTTTAAAAAATATATTTTATTGATTTTTTACAGAGAGGAAGGGAGAGAGATAGAAAGTCAGAAACATCAATGGGAAAGAGACATCGATCAGCCGCTTCCTGCATGCCCCACAGTGGAGATGTGCCCACAAGCAAGGTACATGCCCCCGACCGGAATCGAACCTGGTACCTTTCAGTCTGCAAGCCGACGCTCTATCCACTGAGCCAAACCAGTCTCAGCTCATCCCTCTTATATTTTGACTCACAGTTGTTTGAGTTAAATTCGCCATCACTTGGAACCAGAAGAATCTTGGTTGACTTTGATACCTAGCCAGGTACTGGTCTATATCCCACCTAGTCTGAGGACTTGCCAAGGGCAAAGACCATATCTCATTTAACACCAAAGCCCAATAAGGCAGATTGTGTGCTTGGCACAGAGTTAAGGTACCTTCGCTAATTTCCTACATTAATGATAGCTACATGGATTACTCCTGCATTTGTAGGCTTAAGATCCTAAAAATGGTCCCAAAGAGAAGGATTTATCATAGGAGAACTGAAAGCATGATGGTGGTTTTGTTGGGGAGAAGGGAGTACCGTGGAGGGTAGGAAACTAGGATTAGAGGAAAAAAAAGTCAAGAACAAACCTATATAAATGTGTTTGCTAAAACTATATAAGAAGACTGAACACAAAAAGGACCACAAATAATGTTCTAATTCCTAATAGTGAATGCTGAACAATGAATTCTTATTTTCCATGCCTTCCTTACGAGAAACTTTCCAGGGCTGTGGCCAAGTTAGAGCTTCCACAAGGTACCTGTAAACTATCTTGCTCTGCTTTCCTCCAGAACATTCAGCTGAAAGGCCATTTTCCAGTAATGAATGAACCCAGTAATGGGTTCCTATCTCCGTGTTCTCCTCAGCAGTCCCTCCCTTTCCCAGCATCGCTTTCTGTAGTTTCAGTGGCCCCTGGTTAACTGCGATAAGAAAATATTAAATGGAAAATTCCAGAAATAAACAATGCATATGTTTTTCAATGGTGCACCACTCTGAGTAGTGTGATGGAATGTCACGCCTTCCCACTCCTTTCTGCCCAGGACGTGAATCATCCCTTTGTGCAGAGTAAATGCTACTGGCCTATTAATCACTCGGCAGCCAACTCAGTTCGACTGCCATGGAATCACAGGGCCTGTGACCCTGATTCTACTTACTCATGGCCCCCAAAGCACGAATGTTATGCTGGCAATCTGGATATGCCGAGAACAGCCATACAGTGCTTCCTCTGAGTGAGAAGATAGGAGGTATAGAAAGAAAGCAGTACACGGAGGGCTCAGTACCATGCATGATTTCAGGCATCCATGGGGGCCTGGAACATATGTCCTATGGATAAGGAGGGACCACGGCACTTTATGGTTTTCCCAGTCAGATCCTGAGGTTGTCACCCTGTAGTTGGGCCTCAGTGACACTCGTGAGATCTGCAGTTGCATAAAAGGAATGAGGAAACGATTTTCAGAATCTCGTACTTTGCACGAGGAAAAACCAAGTTTGGGGAGGGATTACTCTCCTGATATAGAAATAAACATGAAGTGGGTCCTTGAGGAACCTCAACTGGGGACTCCTCCTCCATCCAGTGTTCCACCATCTACAATAGCGAAGTTGTTTCTGAACTAGCCTACACTGGAGAAGGGCAGTACGGTATGTAGACTCCTCAGACGAAGGTGAGTGCTGATGAAGGAAGAGCAGAACTGCACAGGGAAACAGAAGAGGGTTGTTCACACAAAGATTGGGGACCAGCATGCAGACGGGGATCTGTGCGCGCTCATAATCGCCCTGAGTATTTTTCTCACCTCCCATCACAACCGGGACGGTTGTTTGGGGACCGTGACAACTGTGAGTATGACAATGCAACTGAGGGTTTCATTACGGGGACACAGCAGGGTATCTCGGCAGCTAATGCCAGTGGCTGTGGCACCAATATCCTTCGATTAGTTTTTATTATGCGGAAGGGGACAGAGTGTGCTGCTGAGATGCTGAGAGCTTGGGGCTGGGTTGCGATGGGACAGCGGGGCTGCCGTGGGAACATCATCGGTGTCTGGGAAGCAGCGCTTCAGAGGCCAGCAGCCCTGAGTGTAACTCCTCGCCTTGCCACATGATGAGTGACCTGAAGGCAGTTCACTGCATCTCTGAGGCTCAGTTTCCCCATCTGCCAAATGCGGGTGACACTCTTGTCCTCAACAGTTTTTCAGAGGGTTAAATGAGATGATGCATGCGTAGCGCTTATCTGACATTTGTTAAAGACTCAATCATGGCAATTATTGTTACTATAATTAGTTGAACTGAATATCCCCACCTCCACTCTGAAATTTCAGGGCACCAAGAGCAGCTGACTGCCCCACCCCAAACTCCGTGCTTAGAGATGAATCTGGGGATCCTCAAGAGACTTGGTTGGCATGCTATCTTCCTACAGGTGAAAAGGGGGGGCATTTTGTGGTTGATAGGAAGGCAGCACCACGAGTGGCCCCTCACGCTGCCTCTCCCTCAAAGCATTTCTATGACGCCTATTTCTATGGCGACTTCTTCTCCCTGATCCACACCATACTGCCAAACTGCCAAGGAGAAGGTCGGGGAGCACATGGGCTTTGAGGTGAGACAGGTCAGGGTTCAAATCTCTGTCCACCCCCCCCCCACTCTCAGTTCTGTGAGCTTGCATAATTCAATTAAATACTCTGAGCCTGCATGCTCTCTGTAACTCTCTCCTACTTGCAGACCTTGGAATGGTGAGACGTCAGGAAGCCTGGATCGCAAACATGCCTGGTGAAAATGGGAATTAACTGACACCGAGAAGCTGCTGCACTGCTTCGTGTGCCCATCCTTCCCCCAACCCCCACTGTCCCAGTCCAGGCTCCTGTGGACCCTTAGATTTCTCAGCCGTCGCCTTCAGCCTCTGAGGGCATCAGATCTCAGCTGAGGATGCGTTCTGAACCATCTGCAGGCATGGTCCCAGCTGGAGTGGCCCTGGCTAGGGAAACCATTACCGTGTCTAATATGGGGTGGGGAAGTGAAGAGGTTTTACAACATGTCTGCAGATGTTGACAATAGGTGACAGCCTGGCTGTGTCTCAGAGCAACTGCATTGGAGCCCTGAGCTGCCATGTGAAAAGATCAGAAGACCATGGGGAGTGAGTGAGAGAGGGAGAAGGAAGAGAGGTAGAAATGGAATGAGGAAGGGAGGGAGAGAGGAAGGGAAGGAGGGATGCCTGAAGAGCCCTAGCTGCTCCAGCCCTGGCTGCTTGGATATTTCTAGCCTAGAGGTCAAGCACGTAAGAGCAGACCCTTTTGTGATTCCAGCTGCAGCTACCATCTGGCTAGAACGTATGAAAAGCCAGATCACCCGGCTCAATGGCCTTGAGTTCCTGCCCACAGAATCTGTAGTAGAGAATACTAAAATGAGTGCCATGTCTGAACCATTAAGTGTTGGAGTGATTTGCTTTGCAAAAAAAAAAAAAAAAAAAGGAAAGATGAAAGGAAAGTCACCTTCCAAATATTTAATTTAGCATTAACAACAGCC
The DNA here is from genome assembly GCA_004026805.1 of Lasiurus borealis. NCBI lineage: Eukaryota > Metazoa > Chordata > Mammalia > Chiroptera > Vespertilionidae > Lasiurus > Lasiurus borealis. The sequence continues at coordinate 71,115 of PVJN01003702.1, forward strand.
CTGCATTCACTTGACTCTCACAGGTCCGTTCTGAGGCTTGCCTGCCACCCTTGAAACTCTCAGTGTGGGCTTTATGGTCAGGGATAACTCACAGGGGCTGAAGGCTCCCGTGTCATTCTAGGAATGCGGTGAGAATTGGCGCTGCTCTCAGGCTCTGAGGCGTAAGACTGCATAATTAGGGCTGCCCATCCCTCCAAGTGGGGCTGACTGTGCCATGGGAATCATCCTGGTGTTATATTGTCATTACAATGAGCAGGTGCCATTCATTCAGCACTGTGGCAGACTGGAAGTTGTCCACCAAACCAGACTGTATTTCTCAGCTTCCCTTGCAGCTAGGGGCATCTATGTACCTGAGTTCTCACAATTACAGGGACAGAAGCAATATATGCTGCCTTCAGGCCTTGGTCCATAAAACATCCTGTCCACCATGTGCTGGAGTCAGTAGATCCAGTGGAGGACTCCACGAATCTATTAACTCCAGCCAAAGGTGAGCAGATAGAAAGAGCCTGGGTCCCTGCATGACTGCATGGAACAGAGACCTTCCCTTCCCTGCCTCCCCATTTACCCACATTAGCCTTAGACATGTGTAAGACATAACTCTTAAGACACTGAAATTTTGTGACTATTGGTTATAGCAGTCTACATTGACAAGTGCAACATTTTTGAGTCAGGAGCTCCTCATCCTTTTTTTCTTTTTTCTCTGTGCCACTGCTCTGAAAGGTAGGTATTAGTCATCCTTCTACAGATAAAATTACTGAAGATCAGCCTTCAAAAAGGGTTGATATTTGCTGGGCTCAAACTATGCACCAGGCATTGTGCTAAATAGTTTATGTTCATTCTCTCTTATCCAGACAGCAATCCTATGAGATAGGTACTATTATTATCCCTTTTTTTTTACATGAGGAAACTGAAGCTTAGTCTCTCCCACCTACACCCCAACTTAGCAGATTTTACCAATAAAACAAGTTGCCATGAGGTCACACAACCAATTAGAAGCAGTGGCTGGGATATGAACTCGGGCTCTCTGGATGCGGAGGCCATACTTTATATCACATCATGCTGCCCATCTGCAACTAGAGGCCAAGCATTTTCCACTGTGTCAGTTTAACAGCTGACAAAAAAAAATAAATAAAATAGAACAGAACAGAATTCCCTATCGCCATGTCTTGAAGAAAGCAAAGGGGCACTCCCAGTGGCTTTGCTATTCCCACTATGGCCAAGATTCCACCCTTCCCAGACTGTGGCCCAAGGAGTTCTGGGCCTGTGGGAGTGCTGAGCCTCTTTGTAAGCTCCAGGAAGGAGTGCTTTCTTGTTCTATTTGCCAGGGTCTGGTTTCTGCCATGCTCTTCATCATCTGCCATGTTGCCTCCATAAACAGGCATCACTATGGTAATCTCCTGCATTATTTTCCCCCATCCCGATCATAAATCATAAACCAACACTGTGACTTGCAGCTTTGTGGTATTTTCACATCTGTTTGACACCTTGGGTGGGGTGGAAGAGGAAGAAGAATTTAGAACAACACTGGAAAAAATGAAACAAAAATGTTCTAGCGTAGGCCACTGTCCCTATCTTGGCACATGTGTATCCATACCTTTCTTTTGATTCATTCTGTGGCATTCCAGCAGAATTTTTATTTTTTATTTTGCTGTGGCACATGTGGGAAGGGAGGGCAGCAAAAACATCCCCTAGCAAGGCTGTGAGCAGAGCATGGAGAAAAGGGATTGAATTGTAAATCCAGAAGATGTTGCAGAAGCAAGGCATTCCTTCTTTCCTCCTATCTGTTTTTCCTTCCTTCCTCTCCCTTTCTCCTCCTCACTTCTATCCTTTCTTTTTTTTCTACCATGCATCTTTTTTCAACACTACTCTGGACCTGGCACTGTGATGGTAGCTAGGAATAGACTGTTGAACAAATAACATGTTCCTTTCGGGAAACTTTTATTCTCCTGGTAAGAATGGCAGACAGAGTCTAGGGTGCCCTCCCTCCTGGTATTACCACCCTGTGTAATCCCCACTCCTTGAGTGTGGATAGGACTTAGTTTTCATCAATATAATCCAGCAAAGGTGGTAGGATGTCACTTCTGTTATTATGTCACACATGACTGTAAAGCCTGTCTTGCTAGGGGACTCTCCCTTGCTACCTGTGATGAAGCAAAGGGCCACATTAGGGAAGCACATAGGCCAGAAATGAGGGAAGCCTCCACAGACAACCAACAAAGACCTAAGAATGACCAGCAAGAGCCTAATCCCTTAGGCTGCAGAGGACTAAATTCTGCCAACAATCTCAAGAGCTTGAACATGGATCTGTCCCCGGTTGAGCCTTCATATGAGACCTCAGTCCCAACCCACACTCAATTGCAGCTTTGTAAGACCCTGAAGGAAGTAGCTAAGGGCAAAGGCTGAAGGGAGAACTTTCCAAATGGAGGCCAGAATCGTAAAGGTCCTGAATAGAGAAAGCATTTGGAGGATCTGAACAACAGAAAGGAAGTCAGGTCCTGGAGCAGAATGTCATTAAATAGGATCACAGAGGCAGGTGGCACTCTGTGAGGAGCATCCTTGAGGCAGATTTCAAGCTTTCAGCAATGGAAGGACAGAAGGGAAAAAGGAGCCAAGCAGGAAATGCCTGATTTAACAGACCTGAGCCTCTTTCCTCTGACATCAGACCTGACCTCTACGACCAGGTTCATCCCCCCCACCCCCCCGCATTACCCATTTCATTCACCGTGCAACAACAGGCAGGCAGGTCGCACTGCTGTTCTTAGCCTGCTTCACTTAATTCTTTCCTCTTTTGGTCCACAGACATTTGCTGAGCACCTACCAGATCGGGGAACTGAGGTAGGCACTCTGACAACCAATATATTCCTGCTATTGGCTGGCTTTGAAAGTTATCAACATCCTTTCTCCATCCAAACCCCACCACTACGTCATGGGTTGAGTTGTGCTCCCCCATAAGGTGAAGTCCTAACTCCGGGTACCTGTGACTATAACCCTGTTTGAAAATAGGACCTTTGGAGATGCAATCAGGTTAAAATAAAGCCATTCGGGTGGGCGCTAATCCAGCCTGAGTGACGTCCTCATAAGATGAAAACAGCAGAGACATACATGCAATCGCAGAGGTAGAGGCTGGAGTGATACAGCGGGGAGCCAGGGACGGCAGAGGACTGGCAGCCACCACCAGAAGCTGGTGACACACAGGGAAACGCTCTCCCCTACAGACTTCAGAGCAAACATGGCCCTACTGCTCTGCAATGTCAGACTGTTAGCCCCTAGAACGCTGATAAAATGCATTTCTCTGTGTGAAACCACCCAGTTTGTGGTTACTGGTTATCAGGAAACTGATATACTCCCAGCCTCCCCTCTGCAGCTTTCCCTGCCTCTCCATCCTCCGCCAATCTCTCTCTTCCCCGATCCTCTAAACTTCTGCATCATTTAGCCTTCACACCACTCCTTTCCAGTTCTCATCACTCTCTCTTCCACCTGTGTGCTGCTGTCTGCTTCCTGTGCGCGCCCCCTCTCCCAAGGGAGTGTGCATCTCTATGGGAGCCAAGGCCTCAGACTCTCTTCCCCTCCTTCCTCCCAGACACCTCGGGTGACGTGAGGCCGCTGGAAGACACTCAGAGAAACACACATCATTTTCTCTGGGTGCCGGGCAAAGAGTGTTGTTGTTTTTTTTAAGACATTTTACATTTTGCTTATTGGGACGGTCGGTATTTTCCACGGTAAACATGGATTACTCATGCACACCTTCCCTCCCCACCAAGAAATGCTGTCAATGTGTGAGCCAGTTGAAATGGGATTCTCCCCATGGCTAGCATCGAGCCGAGCTGCGGCCCCTCGGGGCTCTGGAAATCTGGCCACAGTGAGATGCTCCTTGGTAAGTCCAAGGGCAGTTCCTTGAAGCTGCCCAGACTGTCCTGCCCTAGGGGTGTCTTCCTGCCCTTGTGTCCTCTCCCTCAAAGCCATCCATCTTCTGTGACGGTGCGGAGGACACAGCATGTGTTCCAGAACCGACCAATTGCCCCCCGCCAGGTCCGGCAGCCGCGTGTCCCTGTGGATCGCCCTCACCGAGCTCCCGCCTCCTGCTTTACCTCTCCCGCCTTGCACAACGGGAGGCATCGTTTGGCTGTTCTCTGACTTCTGCACTTCATCCTCAGCCGTTACGTAACCACATCCAAGTTCAACAACGCACGCATTCGGGAGAGAGATGACTGAGCTGGAGTGAAAAGACTGGCTTCAGACTCGCTCGGTTGTTGGGGAACGAAGCCTCCCTGGGCTGAATTTCTGGCTTGGCACCACGCTCGCATATATAACCGTACACCTGCAGACGTCTGCAGCCGCGCTGTGCGACCGCTACCTGTAGCGGGGAGAACGGTCCAGAGCCAGGGGCAACCTGGATGGCTGGGCGCGGTGGTGGTGAGGCCCTGCAAGGAGGAGGGGTGGCTGGGTCTCTGTTTGTTTTTTATATTTTACTGATTTTTTTACAGAGAGGAAGGGAGAGAGAGAACCAGAAACATCGATGAGAGAGAAACATCCATCAGCTGCCTCTTGCACACCCGCTCCTGGGGATGTGCCTGCAACCAAGGTACATGCCCCTGAATGGAATCGAACCTGGGACCCTTCAGTCCGCAGGCCGTCGCTCCATCATCCACTGAGCCAAACCGGTTTCGGCTGGGTCTCTGTGTTGACTGCTCTTTCTTTCAGGAGGGATCCCTTACTCATTTGATCCATGCTCTAGCAGAAAGGGGCGTGCCTGAGGCATAGCTAGCTCTTTGCTGGAGGCGGCAGAGTACAACTTGCAAACTGGTGGCCCACAGGCCAGTTCCGGCCTGCAGATGTGTTCAGCTTTAAGATGTGTAACTTCATTGCCAGTTTGGGAGAAGGTAGTTTCTAAATCTGGAATCCTGGATTGTCTACCCTCAAAATCGGGGCTACTGGGAACTGGAGCTAAGAAGCAACTGCCCACTTTGGGACAAGGCATGTGCTCTATCGTCCATGAGTCTACCCGGCCTGCTGCCCTCACTGATGTACCTGCTTGGTCCTTACAGGCATGGCGGTTTGAGCTCCCTGCTCCAGAGCCCCATGTTTAAGAAAGCAGGCCTACATCAGGGGGCCGAGCCTCAAATCTCAGCAGTGGTGTGGTTGGGGCAGCTCTTAACCCCTCCCAAGGCTTCTCTTTCCTCATCTGTAAAATGGGTATGACAGTAGCTAACTCCTAGGATGCTGTAAGGATGAAAGGATACGACAAAGTGACTCTAGAATGGCAGCTTACTCCTTTCTGAGCCATGACCAATAGGGAATGCCTATCAAGCAAACAAGTTCATCATTTTTGGTGCCACTTTATCCGGCTCTTCCGAACAATTCTCAGAAAGCCTGCTCTCAAACCTTCCCTACATTGCCTGTGGAGCATAAGAAAATATGGCCTGCAAACCCCTGGAAGTCAGGAAACAGAAACCTCAGAGGAGACTGGAATCAGCATTTGGAAATGTGACAACAAATGTCAGGCGCCTGGCACGACAGGACACTGCTGTGTGTTCACCACACTATGTCATTTTCCTCCTTGGTAAACGGCGAGGTTAAATCTCCTGGTGCCCCTGGTAGCTAGGTGAGACCATGAGACTGATTTCTTTCCAAGCCAGACCATCCAACATGTCACCCAGCATAATCCTTTCTTCCCCTTCCTTGTCTAAGGGGCCACGATAAAAATGGTGGCATCCCAATAAGGCATCCAGAGTGACAGTGTGGAGCACAGACCACAGCCACTCCCCGCACCAACAGCACTGCTTGCTGTGCTCTGCCACAGATATATCTGGGTTTCTGGGTTCCTAAATCATGGTTTGTGCTGACTGATGGCACATGGCGAGACAGCAGAGTAGGAAAGAAAGGCCTAGAAGTTAAGCAACCATGATCTTTCCCTGTGCCACTTCTATCTCATAGCGTGACCTTGGGAAAACTACCTGCCCCGATTTTAAAAGGTGGGAAATGTGATGACTGATTCCCCAGGGTCAGAATCCCAGGATAATTCTCATAGGCTCTGAGGCCCATTAACAAACATTAAACTATGCTTAAAAAAGAAAGAAAGGCATCTAAGTTCTCATCAACAGAGGTACAGAATCTGCATCCTGCCCACATGAAGGTCTAAATTATTCCTCCTGCAGAATGAATAATTATTCTGCGAGAGCCGACGTGCATGAGCTAAAAACTATGTTAAGCACTTCGCATTCAGTGCCTCTTACATTCCTTACGTAGATGCTATTATCATCCCCATTTCATGAATGAGCAAATGGAAGCACAGGGAGACTGATGCTCATGTCTATGGTCACAAGCTGATAATGACCAATGAGCGTCTTTATTCAGGCATTTGGGTGTCAGTGCCTGAGACTGCAGCCATCATCTTCAAGAAATACAGTCCCGAAGGATGAGAGGCCAATTGACATGACCTAATCATACAATTTCTGTAACATATTAAAAATGTTAGCTAAACTAATAAACTCCAATTTCTCAGGCATCGGGGCCATTATCTTATTTATATTTGAATCCTCAGGGTTCAGCACAATGCTTAGCACATAAAAGACATAACAAATATCTGATGAATGGCAGAATGATTTGGACCTGAGATTTTTTCTTTTTAAATATATGTTGTGTTTTTTTTTTTTAAATTTCAGAAAGGAAGGGAGAAGGAGACATAGAAACATTAATGACGAGAGAGAATCATCGATTGGCTGCCTCCTACATGCCCCACACTGAGGATCGAGCCTGCAACCCAGGCATGTGTCCTGACTGGGATTTAAACCGTGACCTCCTGGTTCATAGGTCAACACTCAACCATAGAGCCACACCTGAGCTTTTTATTGATGGTTTTAACGGAGTTACATTTGTTCCTCATTGATCACGGCTTCGGATCCAAAGTCGATGCCCATATTTAATTTACACCAGTGAATCTGGGCATCAGTTCGAACTAGAGCGACCATGTAATTGAACATCCAAACTGCAATGCTTTGCACATCAAAGACTGCCTTTGACAATTAGATTAGGAAAACAGGCAAAGTTAGAACTGTCCTGGGCAAATAGTGTTCCTCGTTAGAGCCACAAAATTCCCATGATTAGAGGTGAGTGGACCAAGGAGTCCTGCTCCCCGTATCCTTATCCTTATGAAGTGCCACTAGTCCCCTGTCCTTGCTTTATGTCCACTTTGATCAGACCTCTTTCAAATCTCTGCTATTTGGCCCTGAACAGGTGTTTCATTTGGTTGGAGCGCTGTCCTGTGCACCAAAAGGTTGCAGTTTCGATTCCCGGTCAGGCTACATACCTAGGCTGCAGGTTTAATCCCAAGGTGAGGTGAAAACTCTCTCCCCCTTCCTCTCTAAAAAAAATCAATAAAAACATATCCTCAGGTAAGAATTTTAAAAATCCAGTCAAATCTATTCTTCTTGTAGGACACATCTGAAAGCTGCAGGTCTCTAAGCCTGACCAGCCACACAGCATCGTGCACAAACCATTAACTGTTCATGGAGATGCAGTAATCACTTTAAGAAAACAGGAAGGGGCAGCCCAAGGAATGCAACGGTTGCAGGAACGTAAGTACGGATTGCATTGGAACGGACTACATACTTTGTATAAACACCAGGAAAGTAAATTCAGGCTGAGCTGTGACTTTAAAGAAAATTCTTCCCCACAAACATGTCCTGCCATGCCCTAATAACTCTTTAATTTGATGCACATTTGGGAGGGATGATGCGAAGCAATCACAGGATGATGTTAAGGTCTGCTGCGAAGGAGGAGCGGTGGAGGGGATGTGATGCAACTTGGAGCTTCACCACGGGCCACGGAGTTGGCTTCTCTGCACATTTCACACATGGAGGGAATTTGCAGGAGTGACATGCAGGAAATCAGAGACAGGTCTCTGCAGGTTAAGCATGAGAAAGTTCTGGATGTCATCTGATGGCACCATATAACACTCCTGGCTAGTCAGCTTCTGGCCTGCCTCGCATGGGGACTCTCCATTTCCTAGACCAGATTCTTTGAATTTCAACTAGACTAGAAGCTTCTTAAGAGCAGACCAAAATTTTTACACAGTGAATATCTATGTGCTGGCTGACACAACCTCAGGCACCTGTGAGAAGGCAGAATGGCACCGCTGATGACAACCAGACCGATGGCTCAGCACCAACCGAGGCTCAGGGCCAGTTCCATGACTCACTAACATTGTGGTCTGGGTGAGCCACACTTCTCCTCGGTGAAATGGGGTAACGGCACGTGCTGAACCTTGGAGAGTTTCTGAGATGATCAGATGCCTGGGGAGTGGGGTCCCACCTCAGTAACATGGTGGAAGAGGAGGGCTGGAAGAAGACAGTATCTGTATCGTGAGACCTGGAGCAGATGGACCCACCAACCCCCTTCAGGCAAAGCTGATAATAGGCCAAGGGATAGAAGGATAGGAGGGAGGAAGGGAGGGATGGAGGGAGGGAGGGAGAGAGAGAGAGAGAGGCTTTAGAAATTAAGTAAGAGTTATACAACTGTAGGAAGTTATTACTACTGCGAAAGTGTAATAATGATGAACAACATCAGTAAAACAGTTTTGCCATGTATTGAGGTCTCGTGATTTATCAGGCACTGCTCATCTCCTCTGTGTTCTTACCATTCCCATGAGGTGTATATTATTATTAACTCCACTTGACAGAAACCAAGGTCCGCAGAGAGTCAGTAACTTTCCCTCTTCACACATCTTCCATGATCCACAGGGAAAGGATTCCAGGAAACAGGGCTGGCCTGGCCTGGCTCCATGCTTTCTGCTCCTATAGCTCCCAGGGCATTGAAAGAACTAACTGTCTACTTTCTTATGAGCACCTGGAGGGCAAGCACAGAGTGGAAGCCCCCTCCGCATCTGCAGCAAAGGAGTGGGGAGGTAAGGCTCTTCGAAGTACAGTGGTACCTCGAGATACGAGATACGAGTTTAATTCGTTCTGTAACCTTGAGGCGTGAGAAACTATGAGATGTTCGAGTCGAGGTAAACTGGTGGGTCATGTGCACCCGGCCGATCGTCGTGATGACTCCTATCTCAAATGTTGCTCGTATTTCAAAGCAAAAATCGCTTGCTTGATGGCTTGTATCTCAAAAATCTCCTATGTTAGGGCACTCGTATCTCGAGGTACCACTGTAAAGGGCTGTAGTTTCTTCCTCTGCCAGCCACTCTTCTTTACAGCAGCTCTTAGCATCCATCCTCAGCCGCATGTGGCCAAGGACACAGCCGATGCTGGCTTTGGCCAGGTGTATGGAACTGGTCCCTCAGCCCATCATGGTTCTGCACCTGCTCCAAGGTGAGAAGCTTTACCTTGACCCCTGGCCGCCTGGAAGTGTACCCCAAGTAGCTCGGCCCTGTGCCCACTAAGCGCATTCCAAACACCATCCCTTTGCCAGGGCCAGGCTCCCATTTGTGATGCCCTCTCCCACGGAAGAGAATGATCCGCAGCTGTCAGGAAGCTGGCCTAGTGGGGTCCCACCTCAGTAACATGCTGAAGAAGGAGGGCTTGAAAGGAAGAGAGTACAGTGGTACCTCGAGATACGAGTTTAATTCGTTCCATAACCTTGACGCGTGGGAAACTATGAGACGCTCGAGTCGCAGTAAACTGGTGGGTCGTGTGCAGCCGGCCTATTCGTGCGATGACTCCTATCTCAACTGTTGCTCGTATTTCAAAGCAAAAATCGCTCGCTCAACGACTCGTATCTCAAAAATCTCGTATGTTAGGGCACTCGTATCTCAAGGTGCCACTGTATCTGTATAGTGAGACCTGGAGCAGATGGACCCACCAACCCCCTTCAGGCAGAAGCCACCGTCTGCATCTGACACTGATAATAGGCCAAGGGAACGGGGGGAGAGAGGGAGGGAGGGAGGGAAGGGAGGAACGGAGGGAGGGAGACTATGTGATTCTTGGACCAGTTGTGCATGTCCAGGCCAGAGAAAGGCAGCCCTCCCTTTCATCATGCGTGAAACCATATCTTGCTTATTATGACAATTTTAAAAACTTCTCTGATTATTCCTTTGAGAACCCAATTTGTTTCCTTTGTAAAGAGGAAACAACCCTCTTCTCGGTTTGGGAGGTGGGGACGTTCCATTTATCTTCAGGGGGGAAATCTGGTTCCCATTACACAGCACGTCTGTAGGTCTATTTGCAAAGAATATAAATCTCCACACTTTCTGTGGAAAAAGAAATTCTCTCTTCCCTCTCCCACAGACATGTGTGAGGACCCACAGGCGGGAGGCTCCTTGCTCTCTCCGGAGCCGCTGTGACAAAGATAGAATTGCTGTCCCTTCCTCGCAGCAAGGGCAACTTCTGGCTCTTCTGGAAATCAGCACTATCCCCGGGTCCCCCAGCATACCTGTGACAGCTGCCGCGGGCTTCCCATGAAATCAGCATTTAGGGATGGAGACTGACTGCCAGGACCGAGGTCCTGGGACGACATGGATTAGAGTCAACACACGACCCTCCAAATCCCTGTGCTCTAGGAGTAGAGTCAGTAAACTGCCTGGTTCTGTAGAGACTACAAGCTAAGGAGGGTTTTTATGTTGTTAAATGGTAGAAGAACCTCAGAAGACTAATATTTCACGACACAAAGAGTATATGAAATTCAAATTTAAGTCCCCATAAATAGTTTGCATGGAACCCAGCCACGTTCATCCGTTTATAGACTGACGATGGCTGCTCTCGTGCTATCGGGGCAGAGTTGCAGAGTTGCGGCTGAGACCGCGTGCTCCCCAGAGCCTAAATATTTACTGTGTGATTTGCTGACCTCTGATCTAGGAGCTTATGTAGTTCACTAGGGTCAGAAACAAGAAATGACAGTTACAACTGTCTGTCTCCTCCCCACCCCCTGATTCAGATGTTGAAGCCCCAAGGTGATGGTGTTTGGAGGAATGGCCTTGGGGAGGTAATTCCGTTTAGATGAGGTCATAAGGTTGGCGCCTCAGGATGTGATGTGTCTTTATAAGAAGGAGACACACCAGAGCACTCTCTCCATCATGTGAGAACACAGAGAGAAGGCGGCCGTCTGTAAGCTGGAAAAAGAGCCATAGTCCGTCTAAAACGGATGAACATGCTGGCACCTTGATCATGGATGTCCAGCCTCCAGAACTCTGAGAAATAGGTGTCTGTTGTTTAGCCAACACAGTCAGCGGTAACTATAATAATAAAAGCATAATATGCTAATTAGATGGGCAGCCGAACGACCTTCTGGTCGTCCTTCCAGACAACCTTCCTGATGAAGCCGCAGTGGTGGGGGTGAGGCAGAAGCAGCCATCAGGACAGGTAGAGGCCAAGGCAGAGGCTGTTAGGGGCGATCAGGCAGGAAGGTAAGCAGTTGGAGGTGATCAAGCAGGCATACAGAGTGGTTAGGGGTGATCAGGCAGGCAGGTAGGCAGATGAGCAGTTAGGAGTCAGTGGTGCCTGATTTCAAGAGGGATGTCCAATAGCTGGTTTAGGCAAGATTCCTTTGGGATTGGACCTAAACCGGCAGCGGGAATCCTCTGACGGGTCCTGGATTGCGAGAGGGTGCAGGCCTGGCTGAGACCCCATCCCCATGCAAATTTCGTGCACCAGGCCTCTAGTTTTGTTATAATAGACTGAGCTAACTAAGACAGAAATAATAATAAAAACCACAACATTAATATGGAAGTTGATGCACGCGTAACGGTTAAGTGTGGGTACCAGGGTCACACTGAAGCTTACTGTGCACTTGGTAGCCTGACCAAGTGTCATGATTGGGGAAGTTATTTACATTCCCTGGCCCTCTATGTCCTTATTGGAAAAAGAGATAATCACAGTGTCCTCCTCCCTGAGTTGGGTTGAGAATTAATGAAGTTTATACATGCCAATATGAGAGAACAATGCTGAGCCCATAGGTGCTCATGACTCTTTGCTCTTCTTATCACTAGCCCTGTTGCTGGTACAATTCCAGAGGACATTTTCAAGAGATAAAGCACAGTGGTACCTCGAGATATGAGTTTAATTCGTTCCGTAACCTTGAGGCGTGGGAAACTATGAGACGCTCGAGTCGAGGTAAACTGGTGGGTCGTGTGCAGCCGGCCGATCTGCGCGATGACTCGTATCTCAAATGTTGCTCATATTTCAAAGCAAAAATCGCTCACTCGATGGCTCGTATCTCAAAAATCTCGTATGTTAGGGCACTCCTATCTCAGGTACCACTGTACAAATAGAACATGTCACATGCAGGGCATAGTGGCTCAGAAGTTGGAGCAACATGGTGGACATGGTTCTTGCTAACATGACCATGATGTCTGCACAGTTTTCAGCAAAGTGGGGGAGCAGACGCACCGTTCCAGATGGAGCGGGCAGGTCCCAGGTATTTTACTGCCACATCATCCACTCTCTCATTATGAAAGAGACTCAAGAATACAATGTCAAATGAGCCGTGGGGACTCCAGCCCAGACCCCCAATCTCGCTGCCTATCTTTCTCCCTGCCCGCGGCCCCCCGCTCAGTCATCCCGGGGTGGTTCTCCAATCCCCTTTCCTGCGATTACACCTTGCTCCTGATCCCTCAAAATCTCAGGCTGCGGGCTATTTTAAGCCCAAATTAAAGACTCCTCTCTCCTGAATGGCTGCAATTTCAGTCTGTGGTTTGTTCGCTCTGACGTGGCTTTGGGGCCTTGGCTCTGGTGCGTGGGGCGCTGCGAAGGGGGAGATTGTTTTCAGAAAGGAGGCAAGGGGCTCTGCGGAAACCATTTCACTGCAACACGCGGTGGGAAACACCAGCTCACGGATGGACAAATGCAAGGAAGACAACACTGAGAGAGTCCCGTACATGTGGAGAAGCATGACACCACATCAGAAGAATGAGAATCTATGCTGTGCTTTAAGTTCCGGAGAAAGAGACTTGCCACTTTAATTCCATGAGGCCAAGTCTCTGGAAGAAAGAGCCTTTGAGGCTGAAACAGGCCTCTATATCTACAGAAAGCTCGCCATATTCCCTGGCATTGCAGGGTGGAGAGTGAGAGTTGAGGCCATAGGCAAAGCCTCCCGGGTCTGCCCCTGGGAAATCTGGACCCATAGACAGTGATGGGCAAATGGGCAGCACTAGGCTGCAGAAAGTAGGTGAGGGCAGATGGAGACCAGAAGGAAACAGGGTGGGAGCTGGGCAGAAGCCCACCAAGCTCTCCATGTCAACATTCTTTATCTGAGCTGGAGAAAGACTGGACAAGAGTGCTCAGGTCCCCGCCCCGTGTCCTGTCTCTCTGTTCCTCACTTCTCATGTTTCTAAAGGGACAGAAAGGGAGAGATGAGCTTCAACTCTTACGTGGAGGGCAGAGTCACTCTAACTTCTTCCTACAGCATCTGCAGCCTCGTCAGATGCCCACCCTGGCCCACCAGCACAGGCGGATTCCCAATTTGGCCAGCTTCCTTCTGGAAGCCTCCTTAGATGCTCAAGGTGGCCTTCTCAATCAGCTGGTTTGGGAAGAGCACATCTCCAGGATCATGAGTCCATTCTGAGCTTTGATTCTTCAGACCCTCACATAGCCACAAGGCATCCGGGCGCCCTTTAGCTAAATGTCTGTCACCCTAAGTGGCTAAAAGTAGGTGTCACATTGGCTGCAAGAGACCAGTTGTACAGACCCTGCCTTTTTTTAGCTTAGCAAAGAGGGTTTTTAAAAACGACTTTTGGCTCAGCATGAGATCCCAATCACTATGGGGCCTGTTAGCCCCATCACTTCCTATAGCCTCAGAGGCAGCCCAGTTCCCCTATTTACATCACCAGTCTGGCCTGAGTAGGTGACTGAACTTGACTCCCCACTTTATAATAATGACCAAATGCATTCCCACCCAGTAAAAAAGATGTGTTAGGAAAGAAACCGAGTCTTAGGTACCAGTTCTGGCTCCAGCGCCTTACCCAAAACTACTTCTCAAACAACAGGGAACGATTTGAATGTCCGCATGTGATCATACCCCTTACACACACCTTCTGAGACCCCATGAGGAGAGCGAAGAGCAGGGAATGAGAACTACTCAGCCAATCATCTCTCTAGGTGACTTGATCCTGCACACAGCCCAACTGCCCAGAGACAAACGGAGGGCGATAGCTGTAGGTGAGCCAAAGCTTGGCTCCAATAAAATTGAGAACAGCTGGCACCTCTGAATGCCCTGATCCCCGGGGGCCCGGGCTGAATGCGCGGGGGTAAGTGCCCGCCCTTTCCCCCTTTTGCTTCTTGTCATGCTTAATTACCCCGGGATTGTGCTGAGTCAAGCAACCTGCCGGGCCAGGGGCCCACGCATGACCTTTCCCATTGCTCTCGGCCGGCTCCCGGGTCTCAAGTAGCCGTGTGCCTTTCCACCAAGAAACCCAAGCGCGCTCGGTGCCAGCGCACGCGATGCCAGACGCTAAACCCCACACCTCGGTCCCTGGGAGGACGGCCCCTTCGAAACTGAGGGGGAACAAAAGAGCTTTGCAGCCGCCATGCCACCTGCATTCAGCCCACCGCGGCCTGCCTTCTGCCCTGAAACTGAGCCCCCTGGCTGTGCGGTGTGGCAACCCGCGGCCGGCCAAAGGCGGGCCGAGGAGAGGAAGGCAGACGTGCTCGATGCTCTCACCTGCCCGCGGGCTTTGCCAAGTTTTTAAGCAAGGCTTGACTTCCAATCGCTGCACCCTCATCCTAGAGCAGTGGTTCTCGACCTTTCTAAGGCCGCGACCCTTTAATACAGCTCCTCGTGTTGTAGTGACCCCAACCATAAAATTATGTTCGTTGCTACTTCATAGCTGTCATTTTGCTACTGTTAATGAATCGTCATGTAAATATCTGTGTTTTTCAATGGTCTTAGGAGACACTGCTAGCGGTTGAGACGCACAGGTTGAGGATTGCTGTCCTAGAGGCAGACATGCTCACGCTGTACCACTCCAGAAGGAGCACACAGCCCTGCACTTCTCCACGCACATGTGCACCCCTATGCATGTACTTAGGTGCCTCTGCACATGTGGGAGAGAAAGTCACGCAGCCAAAGGCTCTAGATCAGGGTTTTCACCCTCAGCTGCTCTCCAGAATCACCAGTGTCTGTAATGTCTTGCTGCTCAGACCACACTCCCGAGCAATATCAGAATCTCTGGGTGTAAAATATCAGGCATCAACGTTATTTGAAAGCTCCCCAGTGATTCCAATGTGCAGCTAGGATGGAGAATCATTGCTGCAGGTAAACTGAAAGCTCTGGAAAACCGAGGCTGCGCTCCTAAGCTGGAACTGGGCTCAAGGTATCAGACAGACCTGGAAACTGTTGACCGCACAGCCACAAAGCGATGTTCATTCTACAAACACTACTGAACACCAACTATATACCAGGCCCTCTCCCGGGTTTCTAGAGATTGTTTCGAGAGTTGGTCTTCCAGAGAACAACTGGTTTGCCATTTAGGTCTCAGCGAGGTTGGCCTCTGAATCAAGCAACCGACCAGTGGACACTTACCTAACACCCAGTAGGTGCAAAGCTCTTCAAAGGGGCTAAGAAATATTAGATGAAATGCCTGCCCCCCGGGAATTTAAACCCTAAATGGAAAAGCCTAAGCATCTGCACACTGAGAAATAAAAACACAACATAATACAGGAAGGAGAAATAAATGTGCAATTTAAAAATTCAAAATTACAAATTCACATCAACCAACAATGTTGTGCCAGGCATTGTATCATATTAGAGAAAAATAAAGAGAGGATCCCTGTGCTCAAAGGGTTTGGGCTAGAGCAGTGGTCAGCAAACTTATTAGTCCACAGAGCCAAATAACAGTACAAGGATTGAAATTTCTTTGGAAAGCCACATTTTTTAAACCTAAACTTCCTCTAACGCCACTTCTTCAAAATAGACTCACCTAGGCTGTGGTATCTTGTGGAAGAGCCACACTCGAGGGGTCAAAGAGCCGCATGTGGCTCCCGAGGCACGGTTTGCCAACCACTGGGCTAGAGCAGTGGTTCCCGGAGTGGGTTCCCCCAGCCAGCATCATCAGCACTATTTGGAAACTTGATAAAAACATATATTTTTGTGCTTCATCCCAACCCACTGAATCAGAGCCCGTGGAGACAGGGCCCGACAATCTGTGTTTTACAAGCCCTCTAGGTCAGTGGTCGGCAAGCTCGTTAGTCAACAGGGCCAAATATTAACGTACACATTTCCTTAGGTCTAGGGTTGATGAACGCCTTGTAGGATTTGAATCCTGGTTCTGACATGATTTGGGGAACCTCAGATAACTATTTTGACCCCTTGTAGCCTCTATCTGGTCAACTGGTAAAGTAGTAATAAGCAGAAGAGGTAATGAGGGCTCCCATGTAAAGTCGTATGATGAATGCGGAGGATGATGTGTACCAGTCGCCAGGACAGTGCCTGGGGCCTGGTGAGTAAACTCAGTCATAATACAGGGAGCTGCTCAGCAAGGGAATGTTGACGGCATGAACGAGTGAACTAACTGATGCGTGATGGACGGGGACTGGATTTGGCAAACCTGGAAGAGCAACGAAGAATGAGAACGTCATTCAATGGGCAAGTGGAGGGTTCGGAACACCTGGCAGACCTTGGGACTGGCATCTTCCTGGCTCTGCCTCCACAGCCTCCGCAAGGACGGCTTTCCTGCCACGGCAGCCAGTGCACTGGTTATGCACCTGCGCTCTGCAGTAAGACTGTCTGGATTCGAGTCTTTGCTAGTTGAGTGATCTTGGGTGAGTCATTTAACCTCATTAAGCCTTAGTTTTCTCTTCTGAAAAATGGACACACACACACACACACACACACACACCTTTATATATAATGAATGATCTCTAATCATTAGCTCTTTGTATCATGGCTCACAGCTGGTTGCTACCCTGACCTCTGCTAAACTGTGGGTGGCAGGGATTTTTCAAGTACACCAGCGTGAGTACACTCTGGTGCCAGGACCAAAGAACAAAGTGACTGTTTGACTTCTTCATAACAGCAGTAGCTGCCAAGTACTGGGCAGCTTCCCATGTGCAGGTGCTTCACATTTATACGTGTACACGTGAACCCTGCACACGGGTATCACTGTGCCCATTTAACAGATGAGGAAACTGGAGTTTAGTGACTCATCGAAGTCATAAATTCTCAAGTGTCAACGCCTGGGTTCAGATTTGGCCCTAATTCCAAACCCATGGCCATTCTACCACCACACACCCACCCCCAGATTCCCTCCAGAGGGCTCTAACTCAGCTCTCTGAGGCAGGAAGAGGCATGTCACGGGTGGCCTGGGGACAGGATGGACAGGATGGACCCCGCAGGAGATCAGGCTCCTGGATTCTAAGACTGCTCCCCCCTTGCTAATAATGATTAGGTATGTGTCGTGCATATATGTGTGTTGATCCGGGGAGGATTGTGGAAAGTGAGGGCAGGCAAGACTTTCCTTCCCGATCCTAGAATAATTATCAAACCTGAAAACAGAGGGAGAACCACGGAATAAAACAAAAAAAATCCACATCCGCTTTTAGAAGTCATTTTCTTCCTCTAAAAGCAGCCTTCTGGCCTGGGAAATGATACAGCAAGACTTTTCTCTGCTCCTAGCTCCATTTCCTTCAGTGCCAAATTGTCTTCTCTCTTTCCCTCCCCGATACCAGCTGCGACTCTGTGCATGTCCAAGGAGATCTGCAGACCCACAGTGCCTCTTCCTGAAGATGTGAACCGTGTTGTCACTAAACGCAGAGAGATGTGGCTGGCTTCCTGCCTTGCCTTGAGAGATCCTAACAGAGTCCAAACGCAAACTTGGACTTCATCCTCGCGCCTCCTTGGGTTCCACTGGTCTGAAGAGCCGCCTGCATGCTCTCCAGCGGAACAGAGAGGACACAGCTCGGTTGGGACTCGGAGTCTGCAGCACAATTACTAACCATGCGCTCTCCCTCTAATCGCATCTTTACCTGCAGCGGGCCTGGTTACCTCCAGCTAACCCCGCCTGCCAGAAATATTACTGCATTTTCAAAATGGATCATCTCTGGGTTCCACAGTTGCCATGGTAGTAAGATCTACGCTCAACGGTCTCGCTGCCATTTTCAACTACAAATGAAACGAGCTGTTCCCAGTTTGGTTCAGCAAAAAAAAAAAAAAAAGAAATGTGCATCTACTATCTGCCAGGCCCGGTGCTAGGCATAAGGCCTGGGAGCTGAGATGAAGAAGAAAGGGATTTTGATAGGATTTTGCTCCTTTACAAAGCAATCTTTGTGTTTTCCTCGCGATGAGGTTTGTTAAATTAAATCGTGGTCAAATATCCTATGTAATAAAGAGGTAATATGCAAATGGTCCTTACATTGTGACTGATCGGCTGGAGGGTGGGGCAGCGAGCTACAGTGAGGCAGAGAGCTAGGAGTTGTGGTGGGCAGGGTTGCCAGCTGAGGCAAGCAGCTACTCACGCAGGAAGGATTCGTGCACAGGGCCACTAGTATATAATAAAACTGACCATTCTGGCCATTTAAAAAATATATATATTGATTTTTTACAGAGAGGAATGGAGAGGTATAGAGAGTCAGAAACATGGATGAGAGAGAGACATCCATCAGCTGCCTCATGCACGCCCCCTACTGGGGATGTGCCCACAACCAGGATACATGCCCTTGACCGGAATCAAACCTGGGACCTTTCAGTCCGCAGGCCGACGCTCTATCCACTGAGCCAAACTGGTTCCAGCCATTCTGGTCATTTTTAAGTGCATGGTTCAATGGCATTAGGTACACCCACAATGTTGTGCAACCATTTCTACTGTCTTTTTTCAAAACTTTTTATCACTCCAAATAGGAACTCGGTACTCAATAAGTCCCAACTCCCCAATGCCCACTCCCCTAGCCCCTAATTTACCTTCTGTCTATGAATTTGCCAATTCTGAATAGTTTATGCAAGTGGAATCATACAACATTTACCCTTTGTGTCTGCCTTATTTTGCCTAACCATTTTTCAAAGTTCATCTATGATATAGCCTTGATCAGGATTCCACTCCTTTTTAAGGCTCAATAACATTCCATTACAGATATACACCACATTTTGCTTTCTTGGGTGGCTTCTAACTTTTGGCTATTGTGATTAATGTTGCCATGAATATTGGCATACACGTGAGTCTCTGCTTTCAATTCTTTGAATAAACTTAGAAGTAAAACTGCTTGATCATATGGTAATTTTATGTTTAACTTTTTGAGGAACCAACATATTGCTTTCCACAGAGGCTGCACTATTTTACATTGCATTTACATTTCTCCATATCCTCACTGGGACTTGTGATTTTCTGGACTTTGAAAAAAATAGCGATTATAGCCCTAACCGGTTTGGCTCAGTGGATAGAGTGTCAGCTTGCGGACTGAAAGGTCCCAGGTTAGATTCTAGTCAGGGGCATGTACCTTGGTTGCGGGCACATCCCCAGTAGGAGGTGTACAGGAGGCAGCTGATCAATGTTTCTCTCTCTCATCGATATTTCAAACTCTCTATCCCTTTCACTTCCTCTCTGTAAAAAATCAATAAAATGAATTTTAAAAAATAGCGATTGTAGTAGGTGTGATAGGTTGTTTTTTGTAAGAGCGATCTGTGAGGTTCAGATATGGCTTGTTTACCAGAGCCTCACGGGTGCACATGGGTGGAAGAAGTGTGGCCTTGCCAAAACCGGTTTGGCTCAGTGGATAGAGCGTCAGCCTGCGGACTGAAAGATCCCAGGTTCGATTCTGATCAAGGGCATGTACCTTGGTTGCGGGCACATCCCCAGTAGGAGGCATGCAGGAGGCAGCTGATCGATATTTCTCTTTCATCGATGTTTCTAACTCTCTATTCCACTCCCTTCCTCTCTGTGAAAAATCAATAATATATATTTTAAAAAGAAAAGAAAAGAAGTGTGGCCTTGCGGAGTGACTGACTGACTGACTGACTGAATGGGCCTCCTGTTTACAGCAACGATCACTCCCTTGGACTTGACCCCCTGCCTCAGTCTCCCCTGGCTCTCGCGCTGAGAGGATCCGGAACGCGCACAAGGAGACCCCACTTCACTAAAGAAACCCAGGGCGCAGCTGAGCTCCCAAGCACACCCGGACGTTATCGGAGGGTCCCTTTGTATCATTTCCGCATTTGTTTCTACCGCAGGAATGAGCAAAACCGGCGCTTTAGAATCCGGGAAGCCTAGCGGGTAGCACCTCCAAAAGCAAGCCAGACTGGGGGTCACACGAACTGGCCTGACTCACAGCTCTGCCTCTTGTCACATGTGTAACCACAGCAAACTCATTCCCCTCCCCGCCTCAACGTGGCCTTAATCCTATTCTTGTGCGGATTGAGTGAAACAATAAGAAACACTCAGCATAGCGCCTGGAACAACACAGTCTCCACAACAGCCAGCTCTTATTGTCACTATGGAGCCGCAGCATCAGCGCACAAACCCCAACAACCCAACCACCGCCTCTGGGAAAGCAGCGGGGGCTCTGTGGGAAGGGCACTCCCGTCCCATTCTCTCCTCGGGATCCTTCGGGCTGACCGCCAGGACGGAGGGAGCCTCTCCAGACACAGCCAGGGCTGAGGAGCGGGAAGTCAGTCTGGTTTCTCCTTGACCGGCCCACCGATCTCTCCAAGCTCACGTTGGCAAGGGGTTTGGGAAGAGAGCGGGGCCCCCACCACACAGCCAGCTCCCTTGCCAAGAATCAGAACCCACAGCCAAGCGGTCAAAAAGAGCCTTCAGTGCATCCAAACCTACAGGTGGCCTGGGGTTGGGTAGAGTTTCCAGAGAGGTGGACTGACAAGCCAACAATTCAGAAAGAACAGCAGGGGCTGTACCGGGAGGACCCAGGAGGAAACAGCCAGGAAGGAGCTGCGGGGCCGGGCAGGGAGGTATTTCACGGTGGCAGCTCGGGAATTCTTAGGTGCGTGGACGGCAACAGCGCTCAGCGTGGCCTGACGGGGAGCTGTCTGGGTAGCAGGCTGGGGCTCACTGAGGGTATCAAAGGCCCGTGGGATGAAACCACCTCCTGGGCTCTCTACTTCGCCGGTAACTTAACAGTTTTCTTGTGCTGAGACCGGTTTGGCTCAGTGGATAGAGCATAGGCCTGCGACTAAAAGGTCCCAGGTTCGATTCCGGTTGGGGGCATGTGCCTTGCTTGCGAGCACATCTCCAGTGTGGGGCATGCAGGAGGTGGCAGATAGATGTCTCTCTCTCATTGATGTTTCTGACTTTCTGTCCCTCTTCCTTCCTCTCTGTGAAAAATCAATAAAATATATTTTAAAAAAAAGTTTTCTTGCACATGGAGACCCTCAAAGCAAAGCCAAGCCCCGAGGGATGAAGGGAGGAGCATTACCCAGCAGGAGCCTGCAGGTGTGTGGGAACATGGCTGGGACCGGATAGTAACAATGGACCCTGTTTATTGAGCACCAGGTTACCCTGTTTCCCCGAAAATAAGACAGTGTCTTATATTAATTTTTGCTTCCAAAGATGCACTAGGTCTTATTTTCAGGGGATGTCTTATTTTTCCATGAAGAAGAATATGGTGCACATCTATGGCTGAACAAAAAAAAAGGAAGGAAATGTATTCCCTGTCTACGGTATGGTAGTCATTGTCATCACAAACCAGCTCACTGATGGGCCGCAGCGCAGCCAGAGCTGTTCGGGCAGGGCGAGGTCTCTTTAAATCAGGAGTCAGACACTGACGGTAGCTTTGGGGCCTTCTATTCCTGGGAGGCCTTATGTTAGGGGGAGGTCTTATTTTCGGGGGGATGCCGTATAATACAGTGAGTAGCAAAACTGGAAGTAGGTCTTATTTTCGGGGGATGTCTTACTTTCGGGGAAACAGGGGAGATGCTGCCCACACCTGTTGTCGGACTGACATGCCACAGCAGCACCATGTGTTAGGGGTGTTAGCTCCATTTTATGGAGGAGAAAAATGTGAGCTTGTGCATGAATTTGTATACATACTGTCTGAGGAGAGAGAAAGAGAGAGAGAGAGAGAGAGAGAGAGAAGGAAGGAGGGAGAGGTAAATAGAGAAGGTAAGAGAAAGAAAAAGAAATGTGTGACTTGAGTATCACATATCAGGATGAATCTATAAAATTACTATTACTCAACCTTTCCTACTACTAAAAGTGACACTTCCCTTAGACTCCATTTAATGTACTATAACACCTTAGCTAGAGTAGAAATGTAGATTTAAATTTATATAAATTATATCCTACATTAAAATACACCTATACTTAAAGTCCATACAAACTAGGTCGCACAGAAATGTTATTTGCATGACGGGCTGTACCTGCTATCTGTAAGTCATACGCCGCCTAAGAGGCACCCTGCTTGGCTCAGAGTGTGGATGCTTGAGTCTGACTGCACAGGAAACCTGGCTCTGCCGCCCACGGGCTGGGGGGCATGGGGTAAATCATGTCTCCTCTCAGCGCCTTTGTTTGCCTCCTACAGAAGGAGATAATAATAGCACCAAGCTCGCAGGAATGTGGTAAACACGGCGAGAACACCCGTGATGCGCTACAACGGTGCCTGGCACATGCCGCCTCCCGGCAGGCACTGGGCCCGATCCCGCTCACTCATCCCTCGCAACGGCCTTTGGCCACAGCCCCTGCTGCCCGGACTTCACGGCGAGAAGCCTGCGCGCAGAGTCGGAGGTTGGCCCGGGATTAGACATCCAGCGACCATTCCAACGCAGGTCTTCCCGAGCCTCGCAGCCTGCTGCTCCTTCCGAGCTGCCAGCTTCTCCTGGTGGTCCTTCCCCCACCTCCCGCCGGGAGGAAAGGCTGGGCGGGCTGACCTGATGGATGCTTCCAGCATCACCGTGCAAGGGAGCAGAAGCAAAGCCCCAGCAGCGGAAAAACAGGAGCCAATGCTTTCGGTTCTGCCAAACGCAGTTCCTCAGCCATGTGGCCAGAAGCATTTCTGTGTTTAGGATTCCAGTTTTTTTTTTTTTCCTTTTCTTTTCTGCTCTTTCTTTCCCGAGTTCTCAGTACATTTCCCAATTAATCACCCCCCACTTAATTTCCTAAAGCAATCACATCTTCCCCGCGGGCGAGCGGCCTGTCTCGGGCAGAAGCGCACACACCAGCTGTCCCCTCGGCTACGGGGGAGCGTGTGAGCGGCCCTTGGACGGAGACCAAGGAGTGGCACGGGCGGAGGAAAGATGCAGCTTGGGAGCTGCGCTCAGAAGACGCGTTTCCCGTCCCGGTGAATGTGGGTTTCCTGGTGAGCAAAAGGGACACGCATTTGGTTCTTGGAGAAAACCCGCAGAGGCAGGAGATCTGGCGTGACCATCCCAGGAGGTAGGGAGGGTTCACAGCAGGTGCTCTGCAAGGCAGGCAGGGCTGTGCTGGCGAGGCCAGAAGGCCCAGGTTTTCTCCCGGCGTGGCTGCCGATTTTCTGTGGAAACCTGGCCAAGCCTTTCCCTTTGGCGAAGCCTCAGTCCTCCTACCTTTAAAACGGTAATACATGCAACGCCGCAGGGACATGAGGAAATAGCCACAAACACAACAGCCCGGAGGAGCCAGGAAGCGACATCAATGAGGGGAGCGGGGCTGTGAGCTGGCGGGCCACCTGCCTTTGGAGCAAGGCAGACCTGGATGAGAATCACGGTTTTTCTGTTCACCAGCTGAGTGCCCTTAGGCGAGATCCTTCAAATTAGGGAGAAGTAAGCGTTGTAATTTGGGATGTGATCCTGCGGGCCACCTCCTTTGGTCCAAAACAGCATGACACACACAAATGGCAGCTGACACACGTGTCGGCGTTGGCGTCACTAAGGGAGCGGTGGGGAATGTGGCGAAATGGAGACATAGCTCATCTAAAAGCCAGTGGATTTCCGCCAGGGAGTCAAGCTGACCCCTGTTGCCAAATTTTCCAATTTTTTGAAAAGGATGCTAGAAATAGATTTGTATACGAATTCACCCCATCTTAAAATGCTGGCAAGAAACTGACATTTCAAAACACACACACACACACACACACACACACACACACACACAAAACAACACAAAACTAATTATGTGAGCCAATCCCACACGGGCCAAATAAAACATGTTGGAGGGCTGACTCTGGCCTCCTCGCCACCGGTTTGCAAACGCTGTCAATGTAAGTATTAATTGAGACGATGTAATACATAAAGCACTTAGCCATGCGCATGACACGTAATAAACACTCAATAAAGGATAGCCCTGGTTATTATTATTAGCATTCACTTCACCGTTAAGTCAGAGCCCTCGACTGGAACAATGGAGGTCAGGGTTCCCGGTAGCGGTCTAGCTCTCAGGCATCTAAGAGAACCGCTGGGGGCACTAAGAGATGAACCACAGTGGACACACGTCATTAATGCTCTTTGTTAATTCACACACACTTCACTGGCATCGGGCCGGAGCCGTGGCTCTCCACCGGAGGCGATCTCTGTCCCCTGGCAGACATCTGGCAATGTCTGAGACAGTTTTCCATTGTCAGACAGAGAAGCGGGGATGCAGTCTAGCGTGTGGAGGTCTGGGGTGCTGCTAAGTATTTGAAAATGAACAGGTGGCCCCCCTAAAACAACAACAAAACCCCAGCCTCAAATGGCAATGGTAGTGAAGTAGGGCTAGGGGGGGGGAGTTTCCCTTTGCTCCCCCTTTTATAGAAGAAAACTTTATAAAAATAGAGGTCGGATAGGTTCCCGCATAGTGAGATGTAGGAGAGGGGGAGGGAAGAAGGGTAAGAAGGGATGGGTGAGAGGGAGAAGGGGGTCGACAGATGAGAGAACCAGGATCTATAATTACCTCCTCTGAGAGCCTCAAAGCCCCACTTTTACTCTGCTTCCTATATAGAAGCTTCAAATTATTGTCTTAACAACTGTCCCGTCAACACATTTCCTTAAAGAAATTATTTTGAACCTGCACCAACTGGAAAACGGGCTCCGGGGAAACTGAGGACTCAAGAAATGAGCCGCTTGAGCCAAGGTCAGGGCAGATCCGGGGGAGAACCCTCAGGGGTCCCAGTCCACACCCTCCAAAAAGACATCACTCAAATATGTTGTTGCCATGGTAATTATAAATCAATGTTGTCTCTCCATTACAGCAGTTACTCCATGCGTGTGAAAGTAACGGCATTTTTTGTGTATCCCATAGTGCTGATCACATCTGTGATTGGCCTTCACCTCAAACGGCATAAGGAAGTGAGGTTCTATTAGACCGTGGTCGCCCTGCGTCACTATGACTACCCCGAACAAAGAAAATTGTGCCAGAGACGAAAGCAAGTGATTCTGATTCACCTTGAGAGAGGAAATGAAAAAAAAAAAAGAAATGACAACAGAGTAGCCTTTGTCAATTCTATATCACGCCGACATTTTACATACTTATTTCATGTTCTCTCTAATTTGAAGAATGTCTTTAGGCCGGCTTTCTCAAACACTGCCGGACGGCAGAAATACCTGGGAGTCTTCCAGAATCCCAGAATACCCAGGAAGTACCCCACGTCATTGCGTCAGAATGACCGCGGATGCAATCTCCCCAGGAGGTTCCAACGTGCAGCCCAGTTTGAGAACGGGGGTTTCGGAACTCATTATCCCCCCTTTTCCAAGGAGGCCGACATCCTAAGAGGAAAATGAACTTGCCCACGGGCACTCAGCTGGTGAAGAGAAAAACTCTGATTCAAATCCAGGTCTGCCGTGCTCCAAAGGCCGGGCCCAATCCTTCTCATGAGGCCGCTTTTGTTGTCTGTGGCTCTGTCCCAGTCGTTTAGTCCCGGCAAAGTCAACAGACCTCTGGATTCACTGGAAATCCTAAGAACAGGTCTGGGGAAGGGGGAAGTGGGCATGTCTGGCCATTTCAAAGTGCTTCGATGAAATGGTAAGCCTTCAAGGCCAACCTCTTTGTCCCTCAGGTCAAGTTTTCCAAGTCCAGGAAGAAAGCATCCAATCAACCCGACTTTGGTCATGAGCCCATCGCTGGACTTGGAGAGGGTGAGGTCCCCAATCAAGTCCCATGGATGCGGAAGATAATATTCTTCTAGAAAGGAGACTGAATTCCGGGCAACTGAAACATAACACATGCCCACGATAATGGGTTGGGGGAAGGGGGGTATGGACGGACGTATAAAAGCAAGACAGACAGCCTCAGAGGCTGTGGGGAGATCTTAGTGGGGAGAAAGGGGGAACTCTAGTCAATGTTTCCTACAGCCCCTGGTCCCACAAACTGCCCAGAGAAACTAACCCCAGTAGCCTGGCTTGGTTCCACACAGACAAGGCTAGGATGGTTGGCCAAATTGGAGCCAGGCAAAGAATGCTGTAGCAGAGGCTACCAGGAAAACAGCCCCCAGGTCTGAGTGAGTTAGCATGCTCGCCTATAGTTCCACAGCAGAAAAAAAAAAAAAAAAAAAGAGGACTCAACGAGTAGACGAGCCATGTGGATAACTGAGCAAAATGGTTACTCTGGGGTCAAAAGCCAACCGGGGTAACTGACACCCACTTCTCAGGTGTTCAATGGAGCCCTGCCTGACACTGCCGACCTGGAGCTGTGAGTGCACTTTCATGCGAGGCTCTTTATCCCCGGAGGGTGTCTTCCTGGATCTAGGCATCCACATACCCTAGGGCAGCGGTTCTCAACCTGTGGTCTCGACCCCTTTGGGGGTCGAATGACCCTTTCACAAGGGTCGCCTAAGACTATTGGAAAACACCTATTTCCCATGGTCTTAGGAACCAACAGACAGCTCCTCGGTGTAGCAAAGTGTAGCCATGTAGTTTACTGTTGTCATATGAAGACTGTTACCCATGCTACACCACGATTCAAGACAAAATTTCATTTATTTGTAATTAGAAATAAATATTTCACAATATATAATTACATATTGTTTTTGTGATTAATCCCTATGCTTTAATTATGTTCAATTTGTAACAATGAAAATACATCCTGCATATCAGATATTTACATTAC